>SEYY01000085.1:277886-292886 GCA_009176605.1 Armadillidium nasatum | reverse complement strand
ACGAGGGAGCGCCGTATAGGCAGAGATATATGAGTGGACAGTTCCCTCGATCATAGAAAAGAGAGAAGAAACCATGTCACCTTCCAAAGATAAAGGATCAAGTGAATTAGAAAGAGCTGAACTATTTTTAAGTCTTTTAGCCTTTGACTCAACCCTATCCAAAAGATGGGTGAAACGCGAGGCATGAGATCAGTACTCCATTCAAGGACAGATGATTATTTCTTGGCGCATAATACTTTCTTTTAGCTTCTTTTATATAGATCGGATATTTTAAGGTTAGAAAATTTTTCTTAATAAAGATTAACTCTGAATCCAAAAAACATGGGCTACATATTATTAGTCAAATAACCTTGAAATATCCGATTTATATAATAATAAGGGCATTAAAAGAAGCAAAAAGAAGGTATTATGCTCCAAGGAAAAAATAATCTTTTAATATGAAAAATGTTTTAGTTTATCCTGGTAATATGAGCGATATTAAAGAATTTAAGAGGTATATTCCTAAGGGCGTGAATTTAGTTCAATCTGTACCTATAAAAACTCTGGGTTTAGCTTTTATTAAAAGACCTGAAAGAGAAGGGTCGTAATTAGTGTTACAAATAAATAATAAGAGGAGACTTACTATGAACTGTTTCTAAAGAATTGAATTGATCTTAAAAGTTCCTTCATATACGAATTCAGTATAAGTAAGAACGTTACGCAGTTATATATTTGAGGTAGAAGGCAATAGATATGATAGTAAGAAAGAGTTGAAAAGAAAAAATATAAAACTCATACCTTGTACCTTCGAATTCTGAGGACTTGTAATGAACAAGCAAAAACTCTTACATTTTTAATAACGTCTAGACTCGAAAATGATTTGATAAAAAGTGATCATTCATTTAACCGGGAGTTTGTTTATGAAAAAATGTGCTACATCGATACAAAAAGCAAACCAACTCTACAAACTCCTATGAAGTTAGAACCTAAACTATATATAAAGTATATACACTAGATAAATTAGTGAAAGTATATAAAGTTTTTATATACCTTGTACGTTAAAAAAAGATTCTGAAACCTATAATATTGAAAGAAAAGAATGATACTATGTGTGTTTATAAAATGAAATGTGGAAACTGTAATGAAATATATGTAGGAGAGACAACATATTTTAATAGACGTAAATATCAACATTCCTACAGTCTTAGAATAGATGATCAGAATTCAGCCTTAACACATCACAGAAGAACTGAGAATCATCTTATAAACATGAGTGATTTTTCTTCAATTGCAATTGTTCAAGATAACACTTCAAGAAAATTATTAGAATCATTTATTATTAATAATATAGACAACATTAATAATAACAGAGGAACCTTTTACTTGGACTCTATATCAAATAATATTTTAAAATGTTCCAGCATTTAAAAAGATACTTTTGACTATTTCGGATTAGTTTTTTTTTTTTTGACATAGTTGCCAGTTTTTTATTTTTTTTCTTCTTCTAACTGATTCGCTTGAAAAAGGAAGTCTGGATATGGCTTCGAAAAGCTAGCGTTCATTTGTTATATCTTCTACTTTTAGTTTTTTAATTGTTTTAATAGGTTAATTAAATTATTTAATTTTTTAATTATTGTATTTTTTAAAAAAATTTTTTTAAAATTTATATATATATATATATATATTATATATATATATATTATATATATATATATATATATATATATATATATATATATATATATATATATATATATATATATATATATATATATATATATATATATATATATATATATATATATATATATATATATATATATATATATATATATATATATATATATATATATATATATATATATATATATATATATATATATATATATATATATATATATATATATATATATATATATATGAACTCATCTCCAGAGTTCTTAAAACTGAATTTGTTTTATTTTATTGTAAATGTATTTTAATAGATTTCATAATTTAAATATTATTTGGAAACTTCTTTAAATGGCAACTATGGTTCTGAGGTATTTTTTCGGTTACGGGAATTTTTAAAAAAATAAAAACCGGGTAGAAGCGCCATTGAAAATACATTATTTTAGGAATACATTAAATAAATTTGGTACTGGTTTTGTTTGTGCCTTATTATTTGAGTGGTTTAATATAATAAAGTATCTTAATTAATAATTTTTCTGATATATTAAAATAAATTGTTGTTTGTTGCAGTGAGTTTGATTGCCTTGTAATTCTTATGTATAAGATAAATCATAGTGGAAGCTGAATTTTGATCTAGGTCACCTTAAAGTATACAGTACAAATGCAACACCTCACAGCTTCCCATATATTATATAATATATATATATATATATATATATATATATATATATATATATATATATATATATATATATATATATATATATATATATATATATAATATATACTCAAGACCACAATCTTAATATCTGTCCCTTATTTATTGTAACTATCTAGATCACGGGTTTGTATTTGCATAAAATAATAATAATAATAATAATAATAATAATAATAATAAATAATAATAATTTTTAGAAAAATGAAAGTAAATTCTGATCGATTTTTAGCTGGTGATGGATATATACAAGTCATTAAAAATATTTGCCAACAATTTTTTTTTCCTCCTATATATATATATATATATATATATATATATATATATATATATATATATATATATATATATATATATATATATATATATATATATATATACTATATATATATATATATATATATATATATATATATATATATATATATATATATATATATATATATAACAGGTAGAAATGAAGGGACTGTTTGTATTGCAATGTATACACAATATGGATGCGAATGACGTAGTACATGTACATATAAAGATGACACATGTTACAGCTGTATAGTACAGTGTGTGTAATGTACGATACATGGAGGAAAGTGAAATAAAACAGCAGGTTGGGGAATTTTTATTGCAAAATAGGGAACATTCTAAGAATTAAATATTACATAAATTTTAGAGGAAATGATTGAAATACTCAACCTCTTCTCATATAGCAGTATATACCTCACGTCGTCATATCGTAGACTGGCGAATACGTTCCAGGGTTCCAGGAGTATTTCGTGAAACTTCTAAGTCTTGGTTTATATGATCGCAAAGAACATCTATAATAGTAATTGGTGATGGATACACAAGTTGTAAATTGGGACAAAAGAAATAGTTTAACGGGTTGCAATCTGTCTTATCACCATCATTCCATCGGCTTAGAAACTTATCTTCAAGATACTATCTGGCAACCAAACTATCATCAAACTAGTATCAAAGTGCATTAAGCAAAACTTATTTCGAATGTCTTCCAGGAGGTCCGCCAGCTCATGCTCCAAAAACCGCTTTTACAGTCGTCCATATAATTTGTGTACAAAAACTTCAGTCGTAACAGATGATCACTAGAGATACCGGCCATTCACCACAAGAACACATTTGTATCATGGCATGAAAATTGTCGTAGGACCAATGACATCCATTGTGAGTATCAATTATCATCTTGCAAATTTTGCCTCATCCTAAAGAGGACATATGAAGAAACTGTGGGTATTTAACATTGTCGGAGAAACCATGGATAAAACTCTATGATTGGTAATCTAACATAGAGGATCTGTACGAACTCCACATGAAATGGATGGAGAGTTGTTGGTCGTGAAGCGTTCCTCATTCTGTCGCATGCAAAGTATGAAACGTTATAGAAAGTTTGCTTGTGTTGATTTCAGGTTGTTCAGCGATGCTGTCTAGCACATTCTCATCCGCTTCAAGCGTGTGAATGTGTCTAGTAGCACCACAGTCGGTTCAACGTTCGAAGATTCCGCATTCCGTAAAACGCTTCTCGATTGCCGCTGCACGTTGTCGAGTCGGAAAGATTTCTGCATACAAGCAAAGAACCAAATTCGAGTTCCCATACGCTCGTCCATATATAAAATGCATATCAATCATTATTCCGATGTAGTTCATACTACGATATTGTGTGTCAGAAAGCGGCAACACACATAAGTAGGTAGTTTGGAAATTACTAATATTATACCCCTCTACGGGTACTAGTTCGGACACATGTGTAAGGATTTACTTTGGTTCTTTTACCTTCCAAATCTATGATATAACCTGAAAAACGAAATGCAGTGTTGCAGGTGGTCTTACACAAAAGTACACATATTGTCATGGATCCTGATTCACGTCACATGTGTTCGGCTTCGGCTTATATCCATAGGTACCCGCGATAGGTTAACTGCTATTTATACACTTTTTTTTTTCCGTAATGTGGTATTCCCATTCTGGAGTTTGTATGAATTTCGGGTCTGTGTGAATTTTGAATTGTGCATTTTGCTACCCGTGTCCATGAGGACTTTTTTTTTTTAGTTGGGGTTTGTACATCCACTGGCCAAAGTTTGGCCAATTTATATTATGTATATATATATATATATATATATATATATATATATATATATATATATATATATATATATATATATATATATATATATATATATATATATATATATATATATATATATATATATATATATATATATATATATATATATATAATAATAATAATAATAATAATAATAATAATAATAATAATAATAATAATAATAATAATAATAATAATAATAAATGTTTATCCTTTATTATTAGAAAACGAAGGTTATAGAAAATTATTTTTAACGATAACTAATAATAATAATAATAATAATAATAATAATAATAATAATAATAATAATAATAATAATAATAATAATAATAATAATAAATAGATGGCATATGAACTTCGTTAATACTGTAGTTCTTTTTGGTTGAATGTTTAATTATGAATGTGATGCATAATATTCATTTTCCCGAATTTCTTAAAGGGGAGACTCGGAGAGATTGATTGAACCTCGCAGAAATGAGACTCCATTTTGTTTTGTTTTTTTAATATTTATATTTTAAATGAAGAATAGTTCTTCGCATGATTCTAGAGGATGGGAACCCCATTTTAACCAGTTTTTTTTCTTTCTTCCCACGTACGATTGGAGGAATTTTGCTTTCTGCAGTCGACACCACCCTGCGTCATGCGGGATATAAAATTTTAATCAGTAGCCTTGAAAGAGAGGTCACATTTCTTTACGTGGTTTATGTCTTCGAAATTGTTTGCCGGTTATGGTGAGATGAATCATTTTTACATCGTCACTCTCATTTGGGATTTACCTCTGCAATCGTATCCGCATACTTCTGCTTTTACAGTACAGAAAAGTTGTCCTAACAAATCGTTGGGACATGTTAAAATGTCACAGCAATTTTTTTTGCTATTTTCTTATTAGAAAATAAATCGGTGAAGCGACTTTTTTATGCTTAACATGTCTTTTTCTCTATTGAAAATTTTACTGTGACATTTTTGCCACTTGTCCCAACGATTCGTTAGGATAATTTTTTTGCAGTGCAGGCAAAAATCAATTATAAAGTGCACTGACGTTTTATACTCAGAACTAGTTGGGACAATTTCATTAAATTAATGGTGGTTTCTTAAAGCTCTTATTCGTTTGAAAATCTATTCGTTTGAAAATCTAGGAAAAATCATGATTAGATCACATTTTCCTATTCTTATAAAGGATCACTTAATATTAGTCTTGTAATGTTATCTCGATGTAAACTTACTTTTAAAAGGCTTCCATCTTTGGACTTGAAAGATTCTTTTTCATTGCAGTTATGACTTACTAATCTACTCCAGTTGACATTTAAAATCGGAATTCATAAAATAGATTTTTGCATGTTTTTCTCCTATGGTCTTTGTCTTCAAAGATAGCTGCTCATACGCTCTATCTTTGAACATTGTCTAACTGGAATCGAAAATGTCTCATTATTGTGGCGTAACGGTAGAGTAATTGATTCAAACTTCCTAGAAATTAACCCCTCCTCGAAATATGGCAACGCCCATGAGGTTCGAAGTTTTCCAAAGTCTTTCGAACGAGAATCCTCTATTTCGTTTAGTGTTTTACTTGTCTTAATTGAATATGGATAATTTGAGATTTTTTATTTTTTAAATCAAGGTTGGCATAATAAAAATCAAATTATATAAATCAGTTGATTTAAAATTTTTTATTTTTTTTGTTATAAATAACGTCACTGTCTTTTATATTTTTAAATTCAAACTATCATTAGAGAGATTAAAAAATAAATAAATTGAAATTAATATAAATTTAGGTATTTTATTGGGCTGGGCCAAAAAATTAATCAACGTCTAAGGATATTTCTTGTTAAATTATTGAAACCTGCAACACTCTTTTACTTTTGAACTCTGACTTTAGATATTTACTGTAAAAGGTGGGTGAGTTATATGTAGAAATGTTTGTTTAATTTAATTATTAATTTTACTTATTTATTATGCAAGCTGTACGAGTAAGACCGTGACCTTGATGCTACAACCGTTATTAATCAAATTTCTTTTAATTAAAAAATAAATAAATAAATAAATATAAGCCATCTAGTATCTATAAATATAAACATATTCAAAAAAGTTTATTGTGGTTAATTGTTCCATAGAATTATGTTAAAAAAAAAAAAAGAACCAAAGAGAATAAAAAGCTTAGGATTGAAATGTGCCAATTCAGCAATCTACCACAAAATCTTTTTCTCTCCAAGATGAATTTTTTTTTTTTATTTTAAATAATTGGTACTCGAACCAATTCACTTACATTTAATATCCTATTCAAAGCTCTAACAGTCTCTATTTATCTATTTTCTAATTATAGAAATTAAGGTTTTATTTTTCTTCAAGATTTAAGTGCTGAGAAATCCAATTATATTATTTACGAGTATAAGCTCTAATTTCATTTTATTAAAATAATAAAATAACCATATTAATTTTATTTATTGAAAAAAAAAAAAAATAAATAGAATATATTATATATATATATATATATATATATATATATATATATATATATATATATATATATATATATATATATATATATATATATATATATATATATATATATATATATATAGAGAGAGAGAGAGAGGTGAATTGAAAGTAGTTTTTATCAGAGTCGACACCTAATTTCCTGTGTGTCCATCCTCCTCGAATAGTGAACTCTTTAGTGGGGGAATTCTACCCACCTGGAGGGATATATACCCTCTCCCTCCTCCTCATTCTACCACTCTCTTCCCCCTTGCCCCTTTTTCAATGCTTCTTCAACTACTGCAGAAATATTCCAGAGAATCTTCAAGTTTAATGACGTATTTCCAATTTTTGCCTTGAAAAGCCCGCATGTGTAAATATAGTTAAGGGTGCACCATGATTACTTTGCTGGTAAATAGTCATCATTTTTTATTATTCATAACTAGTCATTATTGCAATTACTGTTGTATCAATTAAAGAATCTTGTAAATGATGATTTGTTCCTCTGTTCTCTTTGTTTTGCTTTTGCTGATTTTGATGTAATTGGAATATTTTTATTGCCGCTGTCGTGGCATAACGGTTGAGTAATTGATTAACGTCCTTGAAGGTTTTGGTTCGATCCCCATTAAGGATCTTAGAAAGTTCCCATCCTCGAATATGACAATGTCCTTAACGTGGAAACTTAAAAAATAAATAGAATTTTTTTTATTCAAATTAAGAACCTTGTAGAATTTTAGAGTTGAAGCGTTGCAGGGCTGTTATTAAATTTGATGCCTTGTTTGCTTGCTGCAGGGGTTATATTTAATGCCTTGCTGCAGGAGTATTATTAAATTTCATGCCTTGCTCCTGAGTTGTTATTTAATTTGATGCGTTGCTGCCGGGGTGTTGTTAAATTTGATGCGTTTTGCTGGGGTGTTATTAAATTTGATGCCTTGCTGCAGAGGTGTTACTAAATTTGATGCCTTGCTCCAGGGGTGTTATTAAATTTGATGTGTTGCTGCAGGGGTTATATTTGATGCCTTGCTGCTGGAGTATTATTAAATTTGATGCCTTGCTCCAGAGGTGTTATTAAATTTGATGCGTTGCTGCAGGGTGTTGTTAAATTTAATGTGTTTCTGCTGGGGTGTTATTAAATTTAATGTGTTTCTGCTGGGGTGTTATTAAATTTGATACCTTACTGCAGAGGAGTTACTAAATTTGATGCCTTTCTCCAGGGGTGTTATTAAATTTGATGGTGTGTTGCAGGGGTGTTATTAAATTTGATGCCTTGCTTCAGAGATGTTATTAAATTTGATGCGTTGCTGCAGGGGTGTTGTTAAATTTGATGCGTTTCTGCTGGGGTGATATTAAATTTGAAGCCTTGCTGCAGAGGTGTTACTAAATTTTATGCCTTGCTCCAGGGATGTTATTAAATTTGATTGCGTGTTTCTGCTGGGGTGTTATTAAATTTGATGCCTTGTTGCAGCGGTGTTATTAAATTTGATGCCTTTCTGTAGATGTTATTAAATATGATGCCTTTCTGCAGGGTTGTTATTAAATTTAATGCCTTGCAGGGGTTTTATTAAATCTGATGCCTTGTTGCAGGGGTGTTATTAAATTTGATGCCTTGTTGCACAGTGTTATTAAATTTGATGCATTACTGGAGTGGCGTTATTAAATATGATGTCTTTCTGTGGGGGACTGGGGGGTGTTATTAAATTTAATGCCTTGTTGTATTTATTTATTTATTTTTTATGTCGACTTCACTTTAACATACCCTGCACAGACTCGATCTCCATCATTTAAAAATTATCCCCACCCCTCCCCTTTCATCATTTATATTTTATTAATTATGAGGATCCAGATTCTGTTCACTCCCCCCCAAAAATTTTTCTCCTACTCCGACTCAGTAATCCTAAGTTTAATGAAGACGAAACCGGGGTTGTTGATTAGTTTTGTTAATTCCGCTGCTGATGTAGTGTACTTACTCTACAGCTTAATATAGAAGTTTGTGATCCTAAGTAGTTTTGTATTTATTTTGTAGATCAAAAGTGCAGCTGTAGCCCCTGTTAAAAGCGTTGTAGGTCTCCTTAGGAAGGATACCTTATCCACCCGTGTTGTGTGTAATTAACGGTTCCTTTATTTGGAAAGGTAAGAATATTTTTAAATCAGTTAGGAATATCTGCCGCAGGTTGGCTCAAGCACGGGCCCCAGAGTGTTTTGACATTAAACAAAATTAAAAAAAAAAAAAATGATAAGGCCGTGGCCATTCGAGTCAAAGACCCCTCCTGGAGTGCCTGATCATTAAATTCTTCTACATGTTAAAATCATATATATATATATATATATATATATATATATATATATATATATATATATATATATATATATATATATATATATATATATATATATATATATATATATATATATATATATATAAAGTGAAATTAGAAACTTTTATGGGAATCCTTCTCTGGGGTCGAACCACCGCCTGTTGCGACTGAGAACGACAAAGACTCGATGCTCTACCACTGAGCTATCCACGATCCCAAAAAAGATCGTTTCAAGAACAGTTTCAAGCATACGAGCTCCCGTCAAGGATCAGGTTTTCACCCTATTGTTCCCTCTATCGTTCCTTTTTAAGATATTATTTAATTACAATGCTATAAACGCATCAGTAAATATGTATAAAGTGAAAATAGAAACTTTTATGGGAATCCTTCTCTGGGGTCGAACCACCGCCTGTTGCGACTGAGAACGACAAAGACTCGATGCTCTACCACTGAGCTATCCACGATCCCAAAAAAGATCGTTTCAAGAACAGTTTCAAGCATACGAGCTCCCGTCAAGGATCAGGTTTTCACCCTATAGTTCCCTCTATCGTTCCTTTTTAAGATATTATTTAATTACAATGCTATAAACGCATCAGTAAATATGTATAAAGTGAAAATAGAAACTTTTAATGGGAATCCTTCTCTGGGGTCGAACCACCGCCTGTTGCGACTGAGAACGACAAAGACTCGATGCTCTACCACTGAGCTATCCACGATCCCAAAAAAGATCGTTTCAAGAACAGTTTCAAGCATACGAGCTCCCGTCAAGGATCAGGTTTTCACCCTATAGTTCCCTCTATCGTTCCTTTTTAAGATATTATTTAATTACAATGCTATAAACGCATCAGTAAATATGTATAAAGTGAAAATAGAAACTTTTTATGGGAATCCTTCTCTGGGGTCGAACCACCGCCTGTTGCGACTGAGAACGACAAAGACTCGATGCTCTACCACTGAGCTATCCACGATCCCAAAAAAGATCGTTTCAAGAACAGTTTCAAGCATACGAGCTCCCGTCAAGGATCAGGTTTTCACCCTATTGTTCCCTCTATCGTTCCTTTTTAAGATATTATTTAATTACAATGCTATAAACGCATCAGTAAATATGTATAAAGTGAAAATAGAAACTTTTATGGGAATCCTTCTCTGGGGTCGAACCACCGCCTGTTGCGACTGAGAACGACAAAGACTCGATGCTCTACCACTGAGCTATCCACGATCCCAAAAAAAGATCGTTTCAAGAACAGTTTCAAGAAGGATTCCCATAAAAGTTTCTATTTTCACTTTATACATATTTACTGATGCGTTTATAGCATTGTAATTAAATAATATCTTAAAAAGGAACGATAGAGGGAACAATAGGGTGAAAACCTGATCCTTGACGGGAGCTCGTATGCTTGAAACTGTTCTTGAAACGATCTTTTTTTGGGATCGTGGATAGCTCAGTGGTAGAGCATCGAGTCTTTGTCGTTCTCAGTCGCAACAGGCGGTGGTTCGACCCCAGAGAAGGATTCCCATAAAAGTTTCTATTTTCACTTTATACATATTTACTGATGCGTTTATAGCATTGTAATTAAATAATATCTTAAAAAGGAACGATAGAGGGAACAATAGGGTGAAAACCTGATCCTTGACGGGAGCTCGTATGCTTGAAACTGTTCTTGAAACGATCTTTTTTGGGATCGTGGATAGCTCAGTGGTAGAGCATCGAGTCTTTGTCGTTCTCAGTCGCAACAGGCGGTGGTTCGACCCCAGAGAAGGATTCCCATAAAAGTTTCTATTTTCACTTTATACATATTTACTGATGCGTTTATAGCATTGTAATATATATATATATATATATATATATATATATATATATATATATATATATATATATATATATATATATATATATATATATATATATATATATATATATATATATATATATATATATATTATTATTATTATTATTATTATTATTATTATATTATTATTATTATTATTATTATTATTATTATTATTATTATTATTATTATTATTATTATTATTATTATTATTATTATAATAATAAAGATCTTGAACGCTTGTTTATCTAATGTCATTTCCATTAACCTTTTTTTTTTATTCATTTCTTCATTTAAATTTGATAAGTTTGTTGAGTAATACTCTACATTAATTTATATGTTATTAATAAGCATAGCTAAGGTTTACCCTTTAACAGTCTCTCTCTCTCTCTCTCTCTCTCTCTCTCTCTCTCTCTCTCTCTCTCTCTCTCTCTCTCTCTCTCTCTCTCTCTCTCTCTCTCTCTCTCTCTCTCTCTCTCTCTCTCTCTCTCTCTCTCTCTCTCTCTCTCTCTCTCTCTCTCTCTCTCTCTCTCTCTCTCTCTCTCTCTCTCTCTCTCTCTCTCTCTCTCTCTCTCTCTCTCTCTCTCTCTCTCTCTCTCTCTCTCTCTCTCTCTCTCTCTCTCTCTCTCTCTCTCTCTCTCTCTCTCTCTCTCTCTCTCTCTCTCTCTCTCTCTCTCTATCTCTCTCTCTCTCTCTCTCTCTCTCTCTCTATATATATATATATATATATATATATATATATATATATATATATATATATATATATATATATATATATATATATATATATATATATATATATATATATATATATATATATATCCTCCGGTGGACAAAGGCCTGAGGCCTACCAAATTCCACCGGAGTTGTGAAAAATCTATCCCGGTCGATGGTGCCCGACATGTCCAGATACACGGCGTTTGAAAGTATGCAAGTCAAAGGAAGTTGGGAAAACAGATAAAGGGAGTGTGTTACAGACTTACCAGTAGTAGAGTATATGTAACATTGAGCATAGCGGTTAAGTCTGGGGTCGGAGAGTTGGACAGAGAACGGATGAGACTTTGTAGAAAAGGGTGTCGCACGAACTCTTCTCGTTTGGAGGAGGCATGCGACGAGAGAGTTCAGAAGAGCAGTGTCCATTGTAATAGCGATAGTAAAGGGAGAGTGACGCAGTAATTCGACAGGCAGAAAGAGATTGGAGAGAGTTAGTAAGAGCAGGAGAGTTGATGAGATGAAAAGCTTACACTCCACTTTCTCAACGAGAGCTGTATGAGTGGAACCACCCCAGATGTGCGAAGCATATTCCATACAGGGGCAGACAACACTCCAATAGAGAGCAAGCAACTGGGGTGGCGTGACATAATTCTGAAGACACCTCAGAATACATAATCTCGTAGAAGCTTGTTTAGAAAGAGAAGTAATGTGATCTTTCCTAGAAAGATCACGAGAAAAGGAGTCTCCAAGAATAAGAACAAATAATGGTTTGAGTTGTGAGTTTTCGAAGAAGACATCATAGTGGTGTGAGAGATTGTGTCGAGTGGACAGATGGAGGAACTGAGTTTTTGAGAGATTGAAAACAACCATGTTTTATCTGCCCCAATTTGAAATATGTGAAAGATCAGAGGTTAGTTGCTGCAAGGCTACCCTACTCGAGTCTATCAATTGCTGTTGGGTGGGGCGTTTTTCAAACTGGAAGGAGTAATGAAGGGTGGAGTCATCAGCATGGGAGTGGATATGAGATGAGGTAATAGAAAGAAGGTCATTAATGAAAAGCAGAAAAAGTGTTGGGGGTAGGACAGAATCCTGAAGAACACCACTGTTAATAGATTTAAAGGAAGAACGGTGGCCGTCTACAACAGCTACTATAGAACGACCGGAAAGGAAACTAGAGAGAAAATCACAGAGAGAAAGATAGATACCGATAGAGGGAAGTTTAGAAATCAAATCTTTGTGCCAGACTCTATCGAAGGTTTTCGATATGTCCAGCGCGACAGCAAAGGATTCACCGAAATGCCAAAGAACGGAGGACCAAGAGTCAGAGAGAAGGGAAAGAAGACCAGTAGAGGGTTTCATACGAAAACCTTACTGGCGATCAGAGATAAGATTAGAAGAATTGAGATGTTTCCAAATTTTCCTGTTAAGGATAGATTCGAAAACTTTAGAGAGAACGGAGGTTAATGAAATTGGACGATAGTTGGAGGTTCGAGAGGGATCCCCTTTCTTCGACATAGTCTGAATGAGCGCACGTTTCCAGCAAGAAGGGAAGGTTGAAGTAGAGAGACAAAGACGAAATAGTTTACCAAGACAGGGTGCAAGCACGGAAGCACAAGTTTTGAGAACCACAGGAAGAATACCATCAGGACCATACGCCTTCTTAGTATTAATCTCAGAGAGAGCAGAAAGGACATCCTTAGAAGAAATTCTAATTTATTGCATAAATGAGTTGAGGGGATTGAAGGAGGAGGTATAGCTCCGGAATCGTCTAAAGTTGTAGTAGAGGCAAAAGTTTGAGCGAACGAGTTCAGCTTTAGAAGAAGGTAAAACAGCAGTTGTGCCATCGGAAGACTTTAAAGGAGGGAAAGAGGAAGAAGCGAATTAAGAGTTGACATTTTTTGCAAAATGCCAGAAAGAATGTGAAAAAGAGGAACCAGAAAGAAAAGAGTTTTTAGTGTTACGAAGGGTGGATTTAGCACGATTTCGGGATGAAATATAAATAGCTTGAGTTTCTGGAGTTTGAAGACGATGGTAATCCCTGAAGGCAACAACCCCGTTGCGGATAGCGTGAGAGCAAGCAGAGTTAAACCAAGGTTTGTTAGGTTTAGTAGAAGGGAAAGAAAATGGAATGTACGCCTCCATGCCAGAGAGAATCACCTCGGTAATGCGTTTTGCACACTCCGAGGGACCCCTCTCACGGAAGCAATAATTATTCCACGGGAAATCAAAGAAATACGACCGCAAGTCCGACCATCTTGCGGCACCGAAATGCCACAAACGTTTCCTTTTAATAGAAAGGGGTCTTTCCTGCGGGAGACTTAAAGAGATAGAAGAGTATACAGAGATAGGAAGGGGATCGGAGGAACCCAGAGGAGGAAAGAGTTTAACAGTATAAGTAGAAGGATTAGAAGTTAGAAAAAGGTCTGGTCTAATATTGGGTTCATCTCCAAGACGATCAGGGATACGAGTAGGGAGCTGCACCAACTGCTCAAGGTCTTTTTGGATAGAGAAATGGAAGGCACTTTCATCAGCTGTATAATGAGAACTAGAAGAAAGCCATTGGCGGAGGTGAACATTGAAATCACCTAATATAATGATTTCAGTAAGAAAGGAGAAGAAGAGAGAATGTGCTCTATTTTGGAGTTTAGATAGTCAAAGAATTTAAGGATAGTCAGTAGAATTAGGAGGATAAATTAACAGAACATAAATTTTGTCGTAGAATTGGCAAGAATAGCTTAAGCCATAAGGTGGGAAATTAAGAAGATTCCAAAATTAGAGACACGACAACAAACAAAATCGTTGCTCAAACATGTACAACCTCCTTTGGCTGAAAATTGAGGATAGAAACAGTAAGAGGAAACAGAAAATAGTTTGCTCTCAAGTATATTCAAGCTCAAGCACATGAGTTTCTGTCAAGAATAAGATGCGAGGTCTAGAAAAAGAGAGGTGATTATTCAACAAAGTGGAATTGGAGTGTACACCGCGAATGTTGCAGAAATTAATGAAAAAAAAAATAGACCGTGCATCAGGACAAGCCAGCTGCAGAGTCTTGGTGGCACCAAACCCATCACCGAAGACCACCAACTCCCAAGTGGTAATAGGGGAAGGGGTGGATGAGGGGCTATTTTTGGAAGCCTACCCCCGGGACTTCTCCGAGGCTACTGTTGTTGACGCCATTATTTTTTTTCTTTTAAAAAA
>SEYY01000085.1:270678-277786 GCA_009176605.1 Armadillidium nasatum | reverse complement strand
CAGCTCCCTTTGCACATCTCGCGCCTTATCATGATCTTCTGTTTTTAAAAAAATTAATACTTTTCAAGGAAATTAATCGTTGATATTGCGGATGCCGCATTACTTTAAATTTAAAAATCATATGTGGTACTTATCTGCAGAAGCTTCTGCATTTGCGTTTTTTGATGACAACATTCCCGTAAATGTTAAAAGAAATATGGTTGATGCATTAAAAAGTGATTCATTATTTGGAGAGGCTAATAAAATAGAAATCGACGTAAGGAGTAATATCTTGAACCTGGAAATTTCTGATTTCGTTTCGAAACATTCAAAACGTTTTTTTGAAAGGTTCAATTTGCCTTCAAATTTCCTAGAACAAGATCCACAAACTTGGAGAATAAATGAACAGTATAAACATTGTCTTAAGATTGTTGAAAAAATAAAAGTGGTTAACGATGCAGCCGAAAGAGGAATTAAGTTAATTCAGGAGTATAATAGTAAATTAACAAAAGACGAAGAGCAGAAAAATTACATAATCCAAGTTGTGGCATCTTACCGTAAACGTTTCCCTGATGTAAGCAAAGCAACCATATCATCTTCATTTTGAACTATAATCAAGATCGATCTATTAACTATTTTTAGCCTTTAATTACAATGTATATTTTTTATTACTCATAAATTATGCAGTAAATTCAATAAAGAAAATGTTTATTTATATCATTGTTGTTCATTTCCAAATCTTGTTTTCAAAAGCTGATTTTTTAAATTTTTCAGTTTCTTCAGATATTTTATCTCCCATGAGGGTCGGCTTAATATTAAAACAATTTCATGAAACTTGGTATACATTACTTTTTAATGAAGCAGAACAGATTAGGGGGGTGAGACCAAAAAAAAAAAGAAAATCGAAATTATGGGCCAGTCTAATATATATATATATATATATATATATATATATATATATATATATATATATATATATATATATATATATATATATATATGTTGGAGGCTCATACACAATGCAACAGAGTTGGTTACAAACCAAATTCACAATTAAATTAAAGGTCGACATTACCCTATGCACAATGTTTGTAAGTGTGGAGGTCAGAGGAAGCGAGGAGAATAGAAGAAGGAATAAGTGCCTCAGGTTTTTGTCGTTGGAGTACATGTAAGAGTGAGCATAGAGAGTTGTATCTGGGATCAGAGAGATTGGAGAGGGTTGTTAGAGTTCTGGATAGTTGTTAATATGTTAAAAATGTAGACTCCTCCCTATCAAGGAAGGTCGTGTGAGTGGAATTCCCCAGGTATTCGATGCTTGGTCCAATACAAGGATAAGAAACTTTATTTCACAGAGACTGTGAATGAATTAGTGAGAAATTTTGATGGAGTCTCAGGTCACCGAATCTCTTATAGTGACGCTTTTTTTAGTGAGAGATATGCAATACGATTCTTCAAAGATAAATTTCGGGAAAAAGAAGCGCCAAGAATATTAAGAATAGACCAATATTTGAGTTATATTCTTTATAAAAGTACGTGTAAGAATGGGAATAACTGTTATGTCTGGAGTAAGAGTTCTGAATAGAGAAAGGATGAATGATAGCGCAGAGAAAGACTCCAGTGTTGTGAGCTCTACGAAAAAGAGGCTTACGGTTAGAGAATTTAAATGAACATAGTATATTATAGTAGCGATAGTGTGAGTGGAATGATTAAGCATTTTGAGTACCATGGCATAACGGGGCTTGATGCATTTGAAAATGCTGGTTCTATCATTTATGTGGATTCTAGATAGAAGTAATCTAGAAATTTCTCCTTCTCGAACTGAGAAAAAGTGTGTGTGTTAGTTAGTTAGTTAGTTAGTGAGAATAGGACATTTGATAAGATAAAAAGCCCTTATTTATATGCTTTTGTGGAATCACCCCCAGATATTCGATGCACGCGGTGATATAAATAAGTTTTGAGGGCACCCCAGAAGGCCCAATTTCTTAAAAGTTTAAGTGACAGAGATAATTTGACCCTTCCATGAAAAATCACAACAAAAAGAACCACCAAGATTATTTAGTACAAAAAGAGGTTTGAGTTGTGTGTTTTCGAAGATTTAGTTGTATGAGATTACGTTTGAGTAAGTAGGTGAAAAACTGAGTTTTTGAGGCATTGAAAACAAGCACGTTTTCTTTTTCCTCATCTAAATTTAAAAGAAAGATTAGATGTTAATTGCTAATAGGCCACCCTTCTAACATTAGCTATTTGCTGTTAATAGGGACGTCTTGGTACCATCAAGAGAATAAATTGGTGGGAAAGAGGAAACAATAAACTTCTAGTTATTATGTTTTGCGAAATAATAAACAAAACTACTACTACTACTACTACTACTACTACTACTAATAATAATAATAATAATAATAATAATAATAATAATAATAATAATAATAATAATAATAAAGGGATTTTAGATAAACAATTATAAAGAAAAATCATTTCATTAATTGATATGAATAAGTGGGATAACTGTAAAATTATTGACTCGCGCGATTTAAGAGGCTGGTTCGATCCCTCGTACGGATCTTGAAAAGAAACTTCCTAGAAAGTCCCCCCCTCTCCCAACCCTTGAATTGGAGAATGCCGGTTAGGAGATGTGAACTTTTTTGATTAAATAATAAACAAGATAATATGTTATATGTATTGGTGAGTTGTTTCATTTAAGTCAACGTTTTCAAACCGGGGGTTCACATGGACCCCCAGGGGACCATTTAATTTAATTTAGGAATATTACATATGAGTGTATGGAGGTCCACATACTTAAAGTTAGGACTCAGGGGGTCCACAAGAAAAAGAAACAGTTGGGAACCCCTGAATTAAATTCTATTTGTAAATAATAATTGAAATGAAAGGGCGTCTCTGGATCTCCACGTAAAAGAGAATTAAACAATGAAACATGGATTCTCTTTTGTCATACAGTCATGGCGAAGAAATAATTTAGGAAATTATTTGAGTCAGAATCAGAGTCGTCGGTACTGGGGCCAGGGCCGGGGTCTGGCTTCTCTATTAGGATTTTTTTCGGAGTCAGGGTGAGGGGGAAGGGGTTGATATACTCCACTCCAACTTTCAAGTCTAACTTATATATATATATATATATATATATATATATATATATATATATATATATATATATATATATATATATATATATATATATATATATATATATATATATATTATATATATTTATAATATAAAAAAAAAAAAAAAAAAAAAAAAAAAAAAAAATTTTTTTTTTTTTTTTTTTTTTTTTTAATTAATTTTTTTTTTTTTTTTTTTTTTTTTTTTTTTTTATTTTTTTAATATTTATATATATATATATATATATATATATATATATATATATATATATATATATATATATATATATATATATATATATATATATATATATATATATATATATATATATATATATATATATATATATATATATATATATATATATATATATATATATATATATATATATATATATATATATATATATATATATATATATATATATATATATATATATATATATATATATATATATATATATATATATATATAAGAAAAATTTTCCGCATGCCAGGATTCGAACCCATTGACAACAGCGTCGCCGTTAGACAGTGTAAAAAAGGCTCTACCACCGAGCTACGCCGCCTTCCCAAAAAAAGGCATAGTAGAACGGTTTTCAAGCTCTTCTGCTTCGAATCACTGTAGCAACTCGGTACTTATCTAAATCCATAGGAGGGTGCTTGGAACCCCTACTGGGGCTACTATGGCATTCTGCTGGTTGCTCCTGGGTTGCTAATTTAGTCGAAACAGTTGTTGTGCTCATGTTGGCGTTGCTTGAACTTTGGTTGGTTGCTCCTGCAACCCAGGAGCACCCAGCAGAATGCCATAGTAGCCCCAGTAGGGGTTCCAAGCACCCTCCTATGGATTTAGATAAGTACCGAGTTGCTACAGTGATTCGAAGCAGAAGAGCTTGAAAACCGTTCTACTATGCCTTTTTTTTGGGAAGGCGGCGTAACTCGGTGGTAGAGCCTTCTTTACATTGTCTAACGGCGACGCTGTTGTCAATGGGTTCGAATCCTGGCTTGCGGAAAATTTATATATCTCTCTCTCTCTCTCTCTCTCTCTCTCTCTCTCTCTCTCTCTCTATATATATATATATATATATATATATATATATATATATATATATATATATATATATATATATATATATATATATATATATATATATATATATATATATATATATATGTGTGTGGACTTGGTTCACTTTAACTCTGAACCCTTCAATATATATATATATATATATATATATATATATATATATATATATATATATATATATATATATATATATATATATATATATAATATATATATATATATATATATATATATATATATATATATATGCTTCTTACTATAAAAGCAAGATTTGACAATTCTCTTTGAGTTTTTTTCAATAACAGCGATAATATCTGATTAATTGCTTATTGAAGGGAATGTTCCTGTCGATAATATTAATAATTCTTTATAAAATCTTTTGTAAAAATTTTTTGACATTGAAAAAGGTTATTGACCCCACCCCTCTCCTTTTTTTTAAATAGCAATAAATAGTTAAATTTTAGAGTACTGCTAATTTTTAGCGAGTATTGTTGAATAATTATTGGTGCCCTTTCATATTTCACTTAATTTTAAATTAAGTAATATATTTTTGTGTTTTTTTATGTGTGCGTGTGTGTTCAAATTATTAAATTTCTTTTTCTTTTTTTTGTACTTTGCCGTTTTGAATATAAGAACCATAAGTTTTAAGTGAGGAAAATCCATTTATTAATTATTTCGATCAGTGAGTACAATGAACTTTTTCTGTCAAATTGTAAAATGAATTATTACTTATTTCGGTGGGCGTCGATAACGAATGAATTATTTCCGTCAATGACATGGGAAATGTTTTTGGAGTCGGGAATAGAACCAAAGAGATACCATAAGTAGTAACGGTCTTTTCTGCATTTGCATGCAATCCTGCATTCTCAGGGACCTTCCTGACCTTTTCTTGACGGTTCACGGACCCCTGGACCCCCAGATTCGAGCCAAATTCAGCCAGACTGAACCGCAAAGAAAATGGACAGGAAAATGAGTGAGGTGAACGCAGCGATTTTGCAAACTCAGGCAATTTCCTGATACCATTTTTGGGGGGTTCACTGGGTCCCCGCAGGGGCCCCTTCCCCAGACTTGAGGCCAATTTCAATGGGTTGAACCCCCCAAAATGGTATCAGGAAAGAGCGTGAGGTCAATTTGAGCGGAGTGATTTGCTTTGCAAATCAAAATCCCGTTGTGGCTTAGGTTGCCAGATTTTTTGAAAAGTAGCTAAATCTGGCATCTGTCGAAAGTGCAACCCTTACTGCTACCATATAAAATCTTGTTTTAAATCTTTCGATGATTTGTCGCAATTTCGATCAAAGTTTGTTAAAAAAAACAAAAAAAAAAACGTAGGGTTAATTTATTTATTTTTTTCTTCTGATGGACAAAAATCAAAAGCATACCAATAGAACTGGAAAATTCTGTGGAGGTCTATGGATAACGGCGTTTGAAGATGTACAAGTCAAAGAAGGTTGGGAAAGTGGAAAAAGAAAGTGTTTTCCAGACTTTACCTTTATCTGTTATTAAGAATGGACCGGATTGTGAATTCGTCGGATAAACGGATACCGGATATCCTACAAATTTATAAAAACGGATACTGGATATCCGGATAAATTTGCAGGATAATCAATAAATTTCACATTACTTTCTAATTTATAAATGGAATATATATATATATATATATATATATATATATATATATATATATATATATATATATATATATATATATATATATATATATATATATATATATATATATATATATATATATATATATATATATATATAGTGTGGCCATCCCCTTAAAAACACATTTCAAAAGTAAATTAAAAAACAATGGTTAAATACAATCAACTTATTATTTGCATACATGAAATGTCGTTCCATACTGTCTTAAATAATCAATGTTTTAAAGATGATGTTCTCAAAAATTTTGGCTGTCATTGTCTGTACACAGTTAGAGTCAATTTTTGAAGACTACCATGACTGACTCTAGCTGAATAATGACCTTAAGTGAGTCAAGAATTTAGAGTCAATGAATATTCATTCGTGATTTAAGTAGCACCAACATCGCCAAACAATTAGATCAGCTGATCTGGAAACTTAAAAAATGATCTGTATTTTAGCTAAGTCTTGCTAAAACCACACACTGCATTCTTCAAGCTCAGGATGTTTAAGTTGTAGCCTTAAAAGTCTTTCGAGCATTTGGATGTAATGGACAGACGTTACAGTAACAGAAACAAAACCCTGTTCTAAGAAATAAGAACGCATGTTGTAAACATCGGCAACGACGCTCTACACTGTCACTAGCTCGGGGCACAACGGTCTTTCGTGTAGCATGCGATGGTTGTCTTCAGATCAGTAGCGAAACTTTTGTTTGCATGCTTACACAGTCACTCAAGTGAAAATAACCTTCGTCATTGCACAAGAGTAGTAACAGAGCATCTTCCTGAACATGTGGCAGAATATTTTCGCATAGCTCCTGCAATCTAACCAATCTGTCGCATTGCTTTCTTGCACAACCATCATTTTAAATGGATATAAGTAGAGGTCTTTGTGTAAAATTTTCCTTCCAGTTTTTCGAGAAATCACCATAGCTAATGCAATGCATGTTTCAGTAAAGAACTTCTCGATGACTACACAGCAGATCGTCTCAGTGACTCAATATTTTCAGGAGTACGAGCGTTCCTAGGTCAACCAGGTGATTTTCTTATTAAAGTTGAGTCCTTGCCCTAAAATTCTCACCCTACTGGTGGATATTTTTCCGATATAGAAAGTTTTGGTCCCATCGAATACCGAAACATATTCAAGAGTTCCTCAGGAATATATATATATATATATATATATATATATATATATATATATATATATATATATATATATATATATATATATATATATATATATATATATATATATATATATATATATATATATATAAATATAT
>SEYY01000085.1:253178-260678 GCA_009176605.1 Armadillidium nasatum | reverse complement strand
TATTATTATGGATCGTCGTCGTCGTGATCGTCATCATTGTTGTTATAAGGCGTTGGGTATCTGAGAAGCGAGTGAGTGAGTGACTTCTGTGAAGTGTTGAGGCAATGTATAAAGAATGTGATTAAAAAAAAAAAAAAAAAAAAAAAAAAAAACATGGTGGGCAGTTACGTAGATTACGCCGATGCCAAATGCCTCAACATATTGGTATGTGCAATAGAAGTATGCATGCCAGAAGTCCATTGTCATTGATCGTCGCCTTTGGGGTTATACATTATTATTATTATTATTATTATTATTATTATTATTATTATTATTATTTATTATTATTAAAATTAAATAATTATATTATTCAAATTATTAAAATGATTATTATTATTATTAAAATTATGATTATTATTATTGTTGAAATTATTAAAATTATTATCATCTATTATTATTATTTTATCATTCTTATTATTTTGATACTATTATTATAATTACTATTATTATTATTATTTGAAAGTGTAAATAATAACTAATTGAAGTCGGTACGAAACACACACATACACTTAATGATTTTGTAATGCTATTATGTATACTGAACTTATTTATTTGTTAATTTTTTTATTTATTTATTTATTTATTTATTTATGTCTAGTTACTTTTTTTTTTTTTTTTTTTTTTTTTTAAATACCTCTCAAAATAGTTCCCGGGTTTGTTTCAGGATTTCCTCCCTTCTGAATCTGTTCGACAACCTTCACTCAGTGACATTGTGGAATGCGCGTTCTCTTGTGTGTGTGTGTGTTGTGTACGTGTTTGTGTGTGTTTTAATCCTCTATTTCTAAATATGACCTTATAAGATCTGTTTCATATAGGATGAAAGTTTATATGTATTAATATAGTAATAAATTGATAACGATAAACACACACACAGACACACACACACACACACACACACACACATATATATATATATATATAATATATAATATATATATATATATATATATATATATATATATATATATATATATATATATATATATATATATATATATATATATATATATATATATGGGATGTGATAGTATGGTGTGGTCATGATAAATAAACAGTTTTAAATGAACATAATTATTGTTCCTAATAATTTTGGGGAAAGAGTTGGTTCTTATGGAAATAATGCAACAGTAATTGAACCTTGAACACCACGAACGGTTTAGAGAGTTTAGTTTAGATCGTACTGTTTCTCTATGTGCAACTGTTCATTCTTTTATTACCATTATATATATATATATATATATATATATATATATATATATATATATATATATATATATATATATATATATATATATATATATATATATATATATATATATATATATATATAGGCGTATAACCTATTCCTTTTGTTTGGATAAGGTTACGATTTAAGTATTCCAGTAGACCTAAATCCCCCCCACGTATTTATTGGAAAGAGGTCACTAGGTTTAGTGCTGATTTTCTTTATTCTATAATGTTTTTGGACCTGTTTTTGATACCCTTAAGTGTTAGGGTTGCCTCATAGGCGGACAGTATGATTGGTATTAATGTACTTTGACTATGCATCCACTGATAAAATTCGAGTCGCTATGCACAGTCTCTTGGACATTAGTGTTTGAGATTGAAAGTAATTGAGCGTAAGTCAAAGGATGTAATTGTCTCTTTGGATCTCTTTTGAGACAAGTAACATTAATTCGTAGTGTACTCGAAATAAAAACCGCTTTACTACCCTTGAATGCTTATATCTTTCACCTCAAGTTGTAGACCAGCATGATCTGATATGAACATTCGGAAATACGTCTTTTAATACACGCAAAATACTCGGAAGATTGTTTTCAACTCGAATGAAAACTTTCCGATTGCGAGTTCGTTGGTTAGGAAATCTACGACGATATTTTTTGCAGTGTAAGCAGTATTGCATTTATCGCAAAAACCGTACCCATATCTTATATCGGTGTGTTCGTCGATGAAAGATATCTAGTATTAATACTTCTAAAATCTCTCTCTCTCTCTCTCTCACACACACACACACACACACACACACACACACACACACACACACACACACACACACACACACACACACACACACACACAAACACAAACAAACACGTCGCCACAACCCTCAATTGATAAGCGGGGTAACTGCCCCTTTGTCAGGGAAGTGTAAAAGAGAACAGATGTGCGCATGTAACAATAAAGTTTAATTTTTATATTAAATTTAATTAAAGTTTTAGTGTTATCGTTGTACTGGGGTACTATGTTAAAATCCATGCTGTATAATTAGTTGTATGTCAATTTATTTTTGTTCGTCACTGCTTTCTTTTATTTTATATATATATATATATATATATAGTGTTTAGAAAGATTGGAGTTTTTATAGATAAAATATAGATTGGTTTTCAAATATTGTAATAATAATAATAATAATAGTAATAATAATAATAATTAATAAATAATTTTTTTTCTTCTTCTTCAGGTAAAGAGGAAGAACTCCGAGATGACTCACCTATATCCCACGGTTCTCCAGAAGGTATGATATATATATATATATATATATATATATATATATATATATATATATATATATATATATATATATATATATATATATATATATATATATATATATATATATATATATCACTCATAGTAACTTATTATTGTTATAAATGACTAACTTTTACAATTTACTAAAAATATGTTTTATTTAAAGTAAAAATAAAAATAAAATAAAATAAAATAATTTCAAATCAAATCTCGTGTAATATTTTTTTATTTTTATTTAAAAATTTTTTTTGTGTATGTGTGTGTGTGTTTATACCATTCAATCAATCATTTATTTTAATTAGAATTCTATGAGAAGAAAGTACCTAGAAAGTCCCCCACCTTTGATTAGGGCAAAGCCCCTGAGGTATACATTAAAATAAACATATTTTTAAAGGTAATTTCATTATTATTTTATTTACATCCGACCGGATAATATTGTCAGTTTCTAGTACATTTTCATATTTGTCCGGATCGGATATTTAAAAGTCCGTATCTTTGGTATCCGCTACATATATATATATATATATATATATATATATATATATATATATATATATATATATATATATATATATATATATATATATATATATATATATATATATATATATATATATGAGTGATAGATAAGACCGCTAAATTGGTATTTATTGTATGTGTATTTTTAAAAGTTGAAACAGGTCACGTGTATGTGAGTAAAGTGTGTTTGATAAGTGGAAATTTGCAAATATTTATGAGTTACGTTCCCTTTTTATTTTTATTATTATTATCATAATGACTTCGTAGTTTCCCCGGGAATTTTTTTCCCCTTTCATCCCTCTACCTCCTCCTCCTCCCCTTCCCCTCCTCGCGAGTCTCTCTGTTAGTAATCTAGAATGAATTTCATTAATATCGGTATTCGTTTTTTTTTTTTTTTTTTTTTTTTTTTTTTTTTTTTTTTTAAATAACATGTTAATTTTAAGGCAGAAACCCTTTGGAAATTGGGGGGGAGGAGTGAAGTAGACTAGAAATGTTGCCTTTCCTTATTTTTTGGGGAGGAGGAAGATGGAACAGAAATTCGATATATATATATATATATATATATATATATATATATATATATATATATATATATATATATATATATATATATATATATATATATATATATATATATATATGTGTAGAGAGAGAGATTCTAATTATAGTGGTCAAAAATGTTAAAAAGTTATCTACTTACGTGGGAAAAAAAGAGCCATATCGGTTGTATTTTAGTGTGCCGAATACAATATTACATATATATATAATATATATATATATATATATATATATATATATATATATATATATATATATATATATATATATATATATATATATATATATATATATATATATATATATATATATATATATATATATATATATATATATATATATATATATATATATATATATATATATATATATATATATATATATATATATATATATATATATTATATATATATATATATATATATATATATGGCTAAGGTGTCAGATACAAGTTGTATTATGTTTTCATTATCATATTTTCAGAAACATTGTATTTATATTGTGTACAGAAAATTTTTTTCACTTCTGGAATGTGAAATTATATGTTTAATTACGTATTGTTGGTTATTTTACTAGTTATTTATCATGTATTGTTGTTAGTTATGTCACTAGTTAAGAGAATACAATTTAAAATGAATTACATAATAAATTACTGGTAAATAATAATAATAATAATAATGTATTGTTTGTTGTTAGTTAAGTCACTAGTTAAGTCAGGTGCACGGTTTTATGTAACAATTTCTTTGGAAATACTTCAAAATTTACTCTTTATTCGATGTTGTACAGTAATAAACTACAAGCGTTACTGTGCTGCAATTAAACCTACAAAGTTTTTTTATCCGTGAATGAAAAATGTCTTACTGAAACTGCTCACTGTGCTCATCACTTACTGTTCCATTGTTCGGCGTAAAAAAAAATGTAGTTACGAATCCATAAAATGAATCTTAAGGTGACATGAGGACCATGCCTTTATATGCCTTGACGAGGTTTACTACCAACTCCTTAATAGTTCTCTGCTCTTTTGTTTTTCGGAAATGTTGTTGCAATTAACTTGATGCTTTTCACACGGCTTTCTCCATATCATGCAGTGCAGATTCAGATTCATCATTTCTTAATTAAGAAGTTTACGAATTTGAGGAGTAATGAAAACATCCTCTTTATTTTGACCTCATTTATTGTTGGGAATTTTGAAGTGAGATACATTAAGGCCCTATCTGTTTTGTATGTGACTTTGGCAAAGTTTCTTCCTGTATCTTAGTTTTAACTGTAAGGGCAGTAACAATATCTTATTCAACAAGAGATAGTTGTTGCATGTTCTTCCCTGGCTCCATCAATGGATGTACTGGAAAATCTTGCACGACTATCCTATTTTTATATATAAAAAAAAAACATCAGTACTTGTGCACCCACCCTGCAAGTCCATCACATGAGTAACAACTTTCAAATCTTCACACACCTATCACTTAGAATGGTCATAGTTTATGGATCTTAACAACTACTTTATATTGTTGTATATTTCTTTCATAGTGCTTCATAACCCAATTGATGGCTTAGTATTTCCATTATAGGAGAAGAGCAGTTATAAGATTCGTCTTCGATGAATCTTTATAGAGCCTTCAATCCCATGGGCCCCAGTCCCTACTATCAATGTTAAGTACTGGCCTGAAACCACAGACATTGTTGCAAGCCACTAGATCACTTTCTATAAAAAAGATTTCGTTGAGAGGCTGTTGGCAGTCATTTAATACAGAAACTCGAATTTCAGTTGCGAGGAGAATCCTTTTCTGTAGTCGAGAGTCTCACAGCTCTATCTTATTCTTGGGGGAGCTCCAGATCCTTGACGAATTTCATGCAATTCAAATTGAATTATGAGATGCTATCAGAGAAGGATTCCAAGTCACAAGTTGGATTATATGGGATTGATGGTCCCGCAATACAAACTTCATTGTCTTCCTCGTCTGACTCAAGTGTGAACTATTCTGGTGCATCAAGAATTGGTAGTCCTCCATGTTGCACAGGGCGTGTAGGTGCTGAAATGTTTAGATATTGCACAGATTGCTTTTTCTTCTTTGACAACCCTTTCCCAATTACAACATACAAACCTTTTTTTAACTCACCCGAGCATAGACTACAACAAAACAATGGATGAATACCCATCTTGAAAAGTTTTTAAAAAAATTTATATTAATTTCTGGTAAACTTTCTGCCCAGTTCCGCTCCTTAACTTGATGATACTCGCATCATACATTTATAAAGAAAAAAATTATTCTACATTCAATCGCACGTACGAATTGATGTTGCAGCAGCCAACAAACTTGTGCACCCTCGAATGCAACAACCAGAAGGATATCCTTAATTAAGACTATTTTATATATTAAGGCCAATCTGAAATCTTCCTATGCAAACAAGATATAATTTATCATCCAAAAATATCCAATATAAATAAAAGAAACAATTTAGCATTATTTATATATAAACATTGATGCATTTCAAGTATTGTATTAAAGATTTTGATCTTAAATTGGCTGCTGGGATGATTATTTCGTCATATGAGCTCATTAGGTCCTAAATTTCAAAATTGTCTAAAATTCCACTGTAAAGATTCATCATTTACTAGTCTTAAATAGCACCATCTCATCACTTAAAACCCATCACATATTTAAACCTTAATTTTTTTCAGTTGATTTTTGATACAGTTTATATTCGATCAGTTCTGTCATAACCCAGCATTAGATCATTAGATTCTAAATCCTGTCATTATAGACCAACTCCCATCCCCTTCTTAAGATATAATTTTAAAGAAGCAAAACTGTATTCTCCATTAGTATCTACAGTATTCTGCTATTAACATTTCCCACCCCTCTTCCCGAAACATTTCTCACGTCAACCACTTACAGAAGTATCGGATTAAGTCATCAATATTTCCGAACGAAAAACTTATTAGGTACCAGCCACCTAACATATGGAGTAAGAGACCCTATCCTGGAAACAATCAAATACAGGAACATTACGAGTACCGGTACTTGCGCCCCAAGGAACCCGTGCCCCCTGGTAAAAAAATTAACAGCTCTTAGTACTTGAGAAGCCGGATTTTGAAGACAAGTAGACACACTAGAGTATATTCTATTTCAATGTATTTCCCCCCCAGTCTCGCTCTATTTCTTACCCACGTGATTTCTGGAAATGTTCGATGGTCGTCGACCGCTTCCTGGAAGAGGCGTGGGTCACCGAATGAAGTGTGGGTTAACGAAATAACAAGTATTAAGATGAAAATATCCTATTTTTGCTTTTTTTTAGATCCGTTAACTTTTACTTTTTCAAAAATAAATATTTTATTTTTTTATTTTTTTTTTTATTATTTATTTTTAAATTGGAAAGTTGAAAATAAAATGATTTTGTATTTGACAAATTTTATTTTTTACGTTATTTAATTTTTCTATTTTTGTTTTCCATATTTCCTTATGTGGGGGAGTATATATATATATATATATATATATATATATATATATATATATATATATATATATATATATATATATATATATATATATATATATATATATATATATATATATATATATATATATATATATATATATATATATATTAGGTAAGATAGTTAAGGGTTATGTGAGTGCCTCTATATTTTATGTAGGATATGTGAGGGTATTGGGTATATAATGGGTAATGGGTATATAAATCAGGCATTCGTATTCTGATATTTGGAGTGTAATATTTTGAAATAAGTGTTGTTTTTGTAGTTCTTGTTGTTGTTGTTGTTTTATATATATATATATATATATATTATATATATATATATATATATATATATATATATATATATATATATAT
>SEYY01000085.1:245678-248178 GCA_009176605.1 Armadillidium nasatum | reverse complement strand
ATCCTCCGCCCATCTCGGCCATTGACTGTACATTTTTCTTCTGGTTTCAGGAATCATGAGAAGTCGTATATGTTTCCATACTAAGGGGAATATCACCTCTATTACTGCGTTCATTGCTTGCCTCCCGATCATTATAATGGGAAGCTGAACAGAAAGCTCTAATAAACAACCCCCTGGAGGGGAGCATTCTTCTTGCCTTGACCCAAAAATTCGATTGTAGTTTCCAGGATAACCAGCGAATTTTCCTTTTACGAATGCTATGTAAAATATGGAAGCATAATGATTAATAAACTGCATAAGGTAGACCTTAAGCATCAATGAATCATCAAACTCAGTTTAGGTTCGTTGTAATTCCAATTCAGTTAAGTACTCCGCTGCACGGACGTAAACCTGATTAAAAATAATGATGCAGACAAGATTGATTAGAGCAGCTGTTACAGAGACAAATATAATCGAATAGGAAGTGACTGGGTCGTTGCCATGAAAGCTTAAAGCAGCTAAAACAGACATTCTGTAAAGAATTACTCCAACGACAGCCACAATAGTTAGAGAACCTAAAAGTAAAACCGTACTAATGCTAATGATCACACCAGTAAATTTCATCCTCCAAAATGGAGGCTTAGGTTCGTACTGTCCCGTTATGATATTTATTGTTTTCTTTTTAACCTTTGACAATCTAGCCAAATACTGGGGACGAGGGTACTCGTACTCGCCCCGTATTTCAAATCCTGTAAGGTTCCATCTGTGGGTTATTTCTGCCGAGTATCTTTTCCACATCTCAAGAAATAAAGCAGCCCAAAAAGACATAAAGCAAGCAAAAAACACAGTCGCAGGATTATCGACAAGGTATGTAAATTTGGCATGGAAACAAGTTTCTTTTAGATCCCAATAACTACAACCCACATCACATAAAGGACACATGTTCAAACTCTGATTGCAAACATCATTACTTGGTTCATGTAAATTGATAGTAGAAATAGCGTACAAAAAACACAACAACCCCACAAAAGAAGCAGAAATTAACATATACGTGTAGAAACCTAACCAAGCGAAATACAGCCCCATTTTAGGACCAAAGTAATCTTTTATATGATCTAATGGTTGGTACTTATAAAAATTTTTAACACATGCCCATTGCTTGAATAGAATTGCTCTTCTGTTGTTCCCAAACAACTCTCCGTCATGAATAGGATACGCAGCTTCGTATACTCCTTCGTGCAAGAGTTTCTCGATTCCTATGGAATGTGAATCAAATTCTGTATCACTAAATTTCTTTCTTCTCAAAATAAAATCAATGATTATGGATCGAATGGCCATGGTGAAAAATTCTTCATTAATTTCAAACAAATATTCCCTGTTTCTAGAATAAATAGCTGTAAAATACTCGTTTTAGGGAGGGAAAATGTTTTTATCTATTTTAGCGAAATTGAAAAATTTGCTAAAGAATTTCGTCACATTAAGAAGGAATGCAGGAGTGTTCGCTTTAATCGCCATAATACCAGGGATACGGAATATCTTTCTACTTTTCTTCAAAAAAGCTTCTTCAACTTTCTTTTTCATCGGCATTCGAAGTTTTAATATTTCTGCGTACCGTGTGCAGACTTCAAGTGGGGCGTGTAATTTAACGAACCTAAGAGGAAGAGTCGCAATTAGATCCTCTTCAATTTCAAGGCCTTCTTCTGTTAAATTCTTGTGAAATATCACCCTCTTTGCTCTTTAAATTTCTTCTAATTCGTTGCTAGAATTTTCCTTATACACTAATACAAAATCAATACTTCGAATGCCATCAGAAAAATATAGGTCTTCATTTCCAGGTCTTTGTTCGGATTCTCTTCCATTATCTTCCTCCATTTTTTTGTTTTGTTTTTGTTTCAGTTTAATGTGATTCGTACTAGCCCTATACAATCTTTAGCATTCACAATATTTGTGCAGTCACTATCTGATTTTGTATCTACTAAATTTTTTGGAAAAATAATAAACAGCTGGGAGATTGCTGACACATTAAAAACATTATAAAGTTGTACATTAAAATGAGGTCTACTGATAAAATAATACTGTAAACGTTGCTAAACTAAATCGCACAGATGAGAATGATCTGAGTAGGGGAGATATTAAGATCACCTATAGGAGGTAACAAGATGTTGGGGAAATGGATAATTCAGAAATTCCTTCAGTTGGAGTTGAGAGTAGAATATGCTGAGTCACTTGTTTTCATATTTTTTTTTCTTTCTTTCTTCATAATTGAAGCTTGTAGTTGATAGTAAAAAATTTTTTTTTGTAGTTCAGAATTATATATATATATATATATATATATATATATATATATATATATATATATATATATATATATATATATATATATATATATATATATATATATATATATATATATATATATATATATATATATATATATATATATATATATATATATAAACTCAGTGAAGTTTAGATTTATTTAAACTAAAACTTTTCGTACTTTATCACTGTATATGCTAAA
>SEYY01000085.1:220678-225678 GCA_009176605.1 Armadillidium nasatum | reverse complement strand
TCTCTGATTTCCTTTCTGGTCGTTCCATAGCAGTAGTTGTAGACATCCACCGTTCATCCTTTAAATCTATAAAAATAGTGTTATTCAGGGTTCTGTCCTATCCCTAATTCTTTTTTTTTTTTTTTTGACTATTCATTAATGATCTTCTCTACATTTCTTCACTACCTTTATTTCTCGTTTCATTTTGAAAGGAAGGTGATCTCTTGGAGCAGGTAATCTCTGATCATTTTCGTATTTCTAATTAGAGAAGGCAAAACATGCGTTTTCAATGGCTCAAAACTCAATCCCTCCATCTTTCTACTAGACACAACCTTCCTTCCTATAATGTAACTGAAAAAATATACTTTTCTGTTTTTATTTATTTCTTTTTTCATTTGTTTTTAAAAAACTAAATAAAAACTTTAGCATTGTTAAAAAAAAAAATGCTAAAGATTAAAATTTCTCAAAGTATTCAGAATATTTGGATATTTTTTTTACCGAATACGAATACCCCAAAAAAATGTTCGATACCCGAATACTTTTAATAGGAATACCGAGAATTCGGCACATCACTTATATATATATATATATATATATATATATATATATATATATATATATATATATATATATATATATATATATATATATATATATATATATATATATATATATATATATATATATATATATATATATATATAAAGGGAAAATTAGTGAAGGTGAAAATGGAAAGAAATGTAAATCTCACAAACTGGATCCAATTGAAGAAAGATTCGGCGAAGAGAGTATTTTCTTTCTTTGTGAAGGCGATTATTTTAAAAGGTGGGAGAGAATGGGTTTGGAAAGCTTCGAGTGTGGATGGATGTACAACATATACACATATTTCACGCCTACTACATGCAGGTGCTTATGAGCATCGTCCCCTCCTCCTGACCTTTTTATTCAGAGAACATGCAAGTCAGGTGGTGCAAAAACAGTGTATAGGGTCCGTAGGGATGTATTAGAACCCCTAACCGTTTTGAAGTCGGTGTAGATGGAGAACCAAGAGAATCGGTGAATGCTTATTAGAATATAAAGAAAAGAGGAAGTGTTGAACTGGTGTGACAAACTTTTGGAGTTGTATAATCTTCCTTTCGAGCTCCTTGAATTAAACAAAAAATCTTCATCTTAACGTGGAATCTGAAGAGTTACCAACTTTTCAAGATTTTGAGTCAGAATTTTTACTGATCTCGAATAGGGCAATGCCCGTGAGATGTGAACTTTAAAAAAAAAAAAAAAAAAAAAAAAAAAAAAAAATATATATATATATATATATATATATATATATATATATATATATATATATATATATATATATATATATATATATATATATATATATATATATATATATATATATTATCTCTTTTCAGGTGAGTTTGGCTTAAGATATAATACAATCTGAAAAACTGTCTTTGATGGTGGTAATGTATCAGATTTTCCAAAGTTTATGCTATAATTATTATTATTATTATTATTATTATTATTATTATTGCAGAAAAAAAAGTTTGGTTAACATGTTTAGTGCTTAAAGTTTACCAATTATTATTTTATTTTATTTTTTTTTTAAATTATTAAGTTTCCTTTAGGCAGTATTGCAAGCTCTGATTTTTTTTTTTTTTTTTTTTTTTTTTTTTTTTGTGGTCTTGATGCATTGATGTTATTGACGTTAAACAGCGTGTGTTGGTGTATTTTATGAGGCTACAAACTTTGACGTTATTAAATTGGAAATAAGTGAAACAAAGTTTAAAATATAAGTCTTGTTAATATGAAAATGTACTACTGTCCAGTCGGGGGTTTAATTGATACTTGTGAATATTGTAGAAAATTGACTACTGTCCAGTCGGGGTTTAATGGATGCTTGTGAATATTGTAGAAAATGTACTACTGTCCAGTCGGGGTTTAATGGATGCTTGTGAATATTGTAGAAAATGTACTACGGTCCAGTCGAAATATCAGAATTTTACATTCTCGTATTTTCCCAGCTAACTCAAAATTATTCTAATTTATTCCTTAAGACCTTTATAACGTCCTGGTTCCACAAATACAGCTCTTCTCTACAAGGTAGAGTCTAGAGCTTTTCGTCTTTTAAACTCTTTTGCTCTTACTAACTCTCTCCAACCTCTTTCTGCCCGTCAAATTGTTGTTGCGTCATTCTCTCTATACTATCGCTATTACTGTATGACCTCTCAAAAAGAATTTAATATATATATATATAATTTGTACCACTATCCATGTCTAGATGGTTGGCACCTATGAATCATGTATGTAGTAGGAATAAACAGGGGGGCAACCTAGTCATTCTATTTAAAGGAAAAGAAAAATATTTTTTTTTAATGTGAAGCGATTCTAAAATTCAGACTTGAATCCAGAAGAGTGGTAACCATTTTACAATAATTTGTCATTTTTTGATTTTTATTTTTATTTTATTTTATTTTATTTTATTTTATTTATTTTATTTAAAATATTGTCACGATGGGATCAGTGTTCATTGTTTAATTATATTTTAAATTTAAAGTATAAAGTCATTATGTGAGGAATGATTATCATCATCATCATCATTATTATTATTATTATTATTATTATTATTATTATTATTATTATTATTATTATTGTAATGATGAAATTAAATTCATAATATTTGCTTCTTAAAAACAAATTTCAAAATGATATTTTTTTGTATATATATATATATATAAAATTATTACTAAGTGGTAAGTCATGTTCTGTCCGCTAGTTCACTGGTTTGGAAGGAGCGGTGGGGGTGGAGGGGGAATGGAATCGCCAACCACTGGTCTTTCTATATGAGGGTTAATCCTGGCTCCGAATCAGAAGCAGCCAGAGCTTACAATAATAGTTAGATTTTTTTTAATGCACCCATAGCAGAAATAAATAAAATAAATAAATTAAAAAAGATAAAATTGTTCCCTGCGTAGGTCAATTTCAAAATGATATTTGTAGCTAATCAGATATTTTAAAATAATGAAGACTTAAAATAATAATAATAATAATAATAATAATAATAATAATAATAATAATAATAATAATGATAATAATAATAACACCGAGCCCGTAGCACTGGTCAAGTCTTAAATTTTGCAGGTGGTACTTTCATGGTACCTTTTGGTAACTTATGACCTTGAAATAATCAATTCCAATTTTGTAGGATATAAAAGAAGGGAGCCAATGTGAATTAATATTATTATTGTAGTTATTAGTAGTAGTAGTAGTAGTAGTAGGTGCGTGGTTTTATTTGCACAACCATGTTTGTGCCTATTTTTTATTTATTTACATTTATTTTAACGTAAACGACTCAAAAATGTTTAGTTTTTTTTATAAAGTTTTGAATTAAATTTTATACAAAACTTTAATAATAATAATAATAATAATAATAATAATAATAATAATAATAATAATAATAATAATAATATGCACTTGTAGGTATAAAAACTTTTTAATTTTTAAATTCTTTTATTGGCATTTATATCTAAAAATTATTATTATTATTATTATTATTATTATTATTATTATTATTATTATTATTATTATTATTATTATTATTAGTGAAAGTATTTATAGTAGTACCCAGTTTTGTATTATAAATTCACGGTAGATTTAGCGTTTTGGAATATTATTATTATTATTATATTATTATTATTATTATTATTATTATTATTATTATTATTATTATTATTATTATTATTACAATAAATGATAATTATATAATCCTTCCGGTTACGATTGTCACCTAAATTTTTTTTTGTACTGATAAGCGTATGGTCCGGGTTCAACGGTCTTCGAACCCCCCTTTGCGTATGTTCGCAATTCCTCAGTTGAGAATTTACCAGCTTCTGCGTCGAGTTCAGTGGGACGGGTTCTTCTTCCTGTTTTAAGTTCCCATGACGGGCTGTTTCCTTCTCCTGATCCTGCTTCTGTTGAGAAGGATAAAGGAGACGCAAAATTATTATTATTATTATTATTATTATTATTATTATTATTATTATTATTATTATTATTATTATTGGGCTAATATTGGATTTCTTATTTGTTTGTGTGTATTATAGTAAATTTTTTACATGCTTGTTTTCATATCAGAAAGATAGACAAAATATATCACGTGTGGTGAATGTTTTGAAAGGAGTGGTGAAAAGGGAAAAAGATGTTGTGAGTAAAGTGTTACTTTGTTTAGGGAGACCGACCGGAATGGAGAGCATCAGTGGTGATGATAGAGGGAGAAGAAGAATAAAGAGATGGAAATATATGATAGGATGTACTAAAAAAGGGAATAGATTGAATGCAAATTCAAAAATAAATAAATAAAATGGATCAAATAGCTTCAGAAATCTTGCCTGTCTCTCAACTTAAACTTTGAGTTTGCTCTTTATCAAATTAGGTTTTGTACATCTTGGCTTTAAAATATATCAGGTTAGGTAAGATTCTGATTTCGTAATTCTTTCTTATATATATTTATATTTCTCTATATATATATATTATATATATATATATTATATTCATATATTTATATATATACACACACACACAGGTTGTTCAAAATTAACTGGGACTTTTTCCTTAAATTTGTTATGGAAGAACATAGCAATACCAAACCCGGTCAACTTCTCGAAGTATGACCCGCCTCCATCATTGGGATAGGTCCCTGATGCCTTTGGCGTAGAAGGAAGGTGGCGGCTGTAAGACATTGTGCAGCAGTACTACATTTTTGTCCAAGTGCTTCCTTCCAGGTGTTCCTTCAAGGATCCAAGCAAGTGGAAATTCACTGGAGAATAAATCTTGTCTATAAGGAGCAGGTGGTAACACCTCTCAGTTTATATCAACCTCAGTGGATACTGTCAAGTGGGGCTTAGGGCGTAACATTGTATTGCAGAAGAATTACGTCCTAACAACTTTCCTGGTCTTTCCCTGCGATTGACATCTCGGACGTCTGAGCAATGGGAAATAATACTCGGCAGTATTATAAC
>SEYY01000085.1:213178-215678 GCA_009176605.1 Armadillidium nasatum | reverse complement strand
ATATATATATATATATATATATATATATATATATATATATATATATATATATATATATATTATATATATATATATAATATATATATATATATATATATATATATATATATATATATATATATATATATATATATATATATATATATATATATATATATATATATATATATATATATATATATATATATATATATATATATATATATTAATCGTAAATTTGAAACCACTTTTAATAAAATAATAAAAGATAAAACACTAAAATATGGATAACAGACGAAGTAAAAAAGACATAACAAAAGTAGAAGGTTAAAACAATTGTCACGTTACGGAAGACTGACACGTTACCCTCTTCAGACAACACTGAGTTAAAGAAAAAGAAAAAATTCATTAAGAAAACATCCCAAGTCGGTAAAAAAGATTATCCACCTCAGCCAACCATTAATTCTTTTACTTGGTCATCGCTCATGGAATTAAAATATTTTGCAAAAACATTTTTTAGATATTTTACTAAGTATGCATCCATCTCGAAAAAAAACAGATGATGTATTAAAATTATGTAAGGTTTTAATAAAAAGGGATTCAATTAATCAATTTAAATTTTTTTTTTTTTTTTGAAGAAAAAAATAAATTTGGCGTCATTCCAGTTTATCTGATGATGATGTTCTGCAATGTGCAAGAAAATTGCATTGTTATCATTGCATCTCTTTTTACGTCTGCTTTATGTTGATCTAGACGGAAATGAAAAGATTTCAAGGTTTCACCAAAATATGAGCGATGGCAAGATTTACAAGGGATCGTGTAGACTCCTCCAATTCTCTCAGAGAATGTCGTGTTGTTTATAAGAAGGGTTTGGGATAATTTATCTGGGAAAGTAAAAATCATGTGTAAATTTAAATAGATTAATTGAATCCTTTTTTATTATTTATTTAGTTATTTGTTTTTTTTTTATTAAACCGACCTTCCTGACCTTTTTTTTTTTGTTGGTTCACGGGGCCACCCAGACCCCCGTACCCCCAGATTCGAACCAATTTCAGCCGGACTGAACCGTAAAAAGAAAATGGTCAGGAAAGAGAGTGAGGTGAACGCAGCGATTTTGCAAACTCCGGTAACTTCCTGATAAGGAGGTAAGGATTCACGGGGGCCCACTCCCCAGACTTGAGGCAAATTTCAATGGGTTGAACCCCCCAAAATGGTGTCAGGAAAGAGCGTGAGGCTAATTTGCATTGCAAATCAAAATCCCTTTAGGCTCAGGTTGTCAGATTTAGCTACCTCAAAATAATCTCCCATCTATCAATAGTGCCCTGTATACTACTTATATATATATATATATATATATATATATATATATATATATATATATATATATATATATATATATATATATATATATATATATATATATATATATATATATATATATATATATATATATATAACTCTCTTTAACATTTACTATTTTCAAAGTGGTTAAGTGTTGGACTTTGACTGAAAAGTTTGTAGTTCGATACTATCTTATTTATTTTTTCTCTAATACTTGGTCTTCCGCTCTTCGGCATTTCGGTGAATCTTTTGTTGTCGCGCTGGACATATCGAAAGCTTTCGATAGAATCTGGCACAAAGCTTGATTCATAACCATCCCTCTTTCTGTGTTCTCTCTAATTTCCTTTTCGATCGTTCTATATCAGCTTCTGTAGACTGCCACCGTTCTTCCTTTAAATCTATTAATAGTTTTGTTTCTCAGGGTTTTGTCCTATCCCCAACACTTTTTCTACTTTTCATTAATGACCTCTCTATTACTTCATTTCCTATCCACTCGATACTGATGACTCCACTCTGCATTACTCTTTTCAGTTAATAGACTCGAGGAAGGTAGCCCTGGAGCAACTAACTTCTGATCTTTCACGTATTTCAATTGGGGCACAGAAAACTTGGTTGTTTTCAATGCCTCAAAAACTCAGTTCCTCCGTCTCTCCACTCGACACAATCTCCCACACAACTATGATATCTTCTTCGAAAACACACAACTCAAACCTTTATTTCTCCTTAATATTCTTAGTGTTTCTTTTCCTCGTTATCTTTTTTGGAAAGATCACATTACTTCTCTTTCTAAACGAGCTTCTAAGAGGTTGAGTGTTCTGAGGCACCTTCGTAATTTCTTCACCCCATCCATATGCTTGCTCTCTATTGGGGTGTTGTTCGCCCCTGTATGGAATATGCTTCATAAATCTAGGGTGATTCTACTCATACTGTTCTCCAAGGGAGGGTAGAGTCCAGGGCTTTTCGTCTCATCATCTCTTCATCTCTTACCAACTCTCTCAAATTCCTTTCTGCGCGTCGAATTGTAGCGTCACTCACTATTCACTATCACAATCTTCTTGAACATTTACATCATAAGTTTTAGTTAGAATTTGGGGGAGTAAAATGTTGAGGAACAGAAGGCGGTGATAATTTTATATCTTACATTTTCTTAAACTGTAACAACCTACGTAAACCTGTTGAA
>SEYY01000085.1:193178-208178 GCA_009176605.1 Armadillidium nasatum | reverse complement strand
AAATTTAAATTTATTTTGGTAAATATCTGAAATATTAGATACTTGATAAGGTAGAAGACTACATTTACTTTTTTTTGGTATTATTTCGTGAAAACCATGAGTTCCCTTTGATTAGTTTTAGATTCCTTACTACGATGCTTCAGTAAAACGATCTTCTTTCTGAAAATCTTCCTTTGCAATATAAAAATTAAAGTAGCATTCAGAATATGTGTATAAATCATTTGTTGTTTGAGATGTGGCGATCTGTTGTCCTTTGTAAACTTACCTTTGACGCAGATCTTTTTATCATTCCTCCAATGGCCATCACACACATTTTTACCATGGCTAATTGCAAAAGAAATTCCATTCTGTTAATATGCCATAGAAATCAATTTCATGATGACATAGGTTGATGAAATTTTACCTATTTTTATAGGTTAATGAAATTGTACCCATTTTTATATTGAATTGTTGAAGTAACTGTAAAATAATGAATTTTCCTTATATCTGGAAGCAATTTTATTTATTTCTGTTATCAATGCCTTCTGAAAGGCCTAAACTAGGGCTGTTTTATGCTCTAAGCAGTCGCTAATGAAACAAAATGTCTTTTTGGCATAAATTAGTATTTTGTTTTGTAGTACAGCTTAAAAGAATGAATTGTTCCTTTACCTTCATCTTGTACTACAAACTAATAATTATCTGAAAAGTCTCCTATTATTTATTATGCCTTCTTATCTTGAATATTGTGTTTAAGATATTTAATGTAATTGCTTTGACTATTTGCAATGAAGTGATGCTGGTTTAGTTTTCCAATTTGATTTAACAGTTCGTTAATAAATTCATCAATTTAATAGAGATACATTTTCTAATGTTGAGAGATTCGTTTGCACCCATTGGCTAAAATTGATTCTGTCTTTGCAATCTGATTCAAGCTTTGATTGGAGGAAGTTTGAAATACCATTTAATCCAGGGCATTTACGATATTGTTGAAGCATGCATTGTTTGTTATTCACATGGCTGGGGAGACGGGAGCCGGAGCCGTTTCTAGGATTGTGGATGGAAATGGAGCTGGAGCCCAAAAATGGAAGCAGCTCCAGCTCCGAATATTTTCTGTTATCATATTAGCATTCATTATATTGTCATATTCATTCTTTTTAATTTTTATTGTAATTCATTACTTCTCACTGTGAATTGTGAAAAATTTTCTGTCCATAGCCTCTGATTTTATTTTTGCTTTAATTAAACTTTATTCTCTTCCTATCCCATATATCACGCACGCACAAACACACACACACACACACACACACACACACACACACACTATATATATATATATATATATATATATATATATATATATATATATATATATATATATATATATATATATATATATATATATATATATATATATATATATATATATATATATAACATTTAAATTTATTTCAGGCTAATATATTATGATAATTAAATCACTAATCAGTAATACTGAAGGCATACAGCAATATAAAATAATTATAATTTTCATTTAATTTAAATTTACTTTTAAGTAACATTTTCACAATGAAAACCAGGAAATGTAAAAAATCATCAGTATCGAGATATTTAAAAACAAAGAGTTTAAATTGAAGAAGATATTTTGCTTTGCCAAGTTGCAAAAGATAAAAGTCATATGTGGATTGAAAATAAGCGCTAAGACATTTAATTTCAAAAGCCATTTGCGAAGGCAACATCCTGAAATCTTTAAAATAGTAGATGAAGAAAACCAAAATATGGTTACACCAGTTACCCAAAACACTTTATGTATACAACCTTCTATTTCAAGATTTGTAACAAGTTAAAAGGTGACGATATCAATGACAGTTGGAAAATTTAAATCGCATATTATCCAAATGGTTGTAAATGAAGGAGTACCCTTAAAATTCTTTTCCTCTCCAGCATTTACTGGATTAAATGGAGAATTAGCCAAAAAATTAGGCGTTTCTATGGAAAGGCATGATGTCAGAAAAATGGTGATAAGTGAAGCTGAAAGGCATAATAAAGTGCTGAAGCAAATGCTCTATTGGAATTTTTTTTTTCCTTCTAAAAATGGATGCTTTTTCTAGACAGAGAATAAATTATTTTACAATAAATGTCCAGTTAACCAACTCAAATAACGATATAACAACACGTACTTTAGCCGTTCGAGAAACGCAAACACAATATACATCAGAATTTATAGGAAATCTAGTTAAAGAAGTTCTCATAGAGTCTGAACATCTAACATGATAAATCCAGTAGATAAACTCATTGTAGACCTCTTTGAAATAGATAATATGAATTTAGATTGTGAATCCGAAATTTGTATCACTGACCCAGAAAATTGTGAAGGTGGTTTAGAAACGGATTAAATGAAGATGTGGAAATCTACTTTTACTGCTGTTAAAAATAGAACTCATGCGATGTGCTGTACATACATTACAGTTCGTTATCAGAGACGGTTTGACGAGACAACATGTCCATACTCTTACAGCTAATGTACGTGAAAATGCTGTGACTGAACAAACACCAAAAGTTGAAGCTATATTAAAACGTAAAGGAGGAAAAGTTGCTATCTTAGTTCAAGAAACTAGGTGGGGCAGTATTTACTTAATGACTAATCGCCTTTTAGAACTAAAGAATAACATTAATTGACATGGTTCATTTAGACATAATAATGACTGATTTTCAGTGGTGTGAAGTAGAAAGGCTTGAAGCAATTTTACGTCATCCATTCTGAGTGACTAAAAGATTACAAGCATCTGAGTTAACCTTGGTTTCTTTTATAAAGAGTGGCAAAAATTATGCTGACATTTTCTCAAATAGGTGAAATAATTACAAATGCAATTAAAGAGTCAATGGAAAAAAAAGAGAGAAAGTTCTCCTTAATAATGAAGTATTACTTGCTGTAATATATATTTATCCTATGTACTGGATTACGATGAATGTTGTAAGCTCAGTAAAGGAAAGATAACATTAATTAATATAGTAATTAGAATGGAACAATATAATACTTCAAAACAATCAACAACTCAAAGAGAAGGAAGTGAAAAATACGAAGCACTTAATGTAATTAATGAACTTAATATAAACCAACCTTCAACTTCATCATCCCTCTTTAAATTTTGAGGATGAAACAGCTTATGAAGGGTTCTTTCATCTGAAAGCTAAACGCCGTCGGTCTGAAGGAAAAATAAATAGTAAACGAGGATCTCCTATTTTCAAAATTTAAGCTGGACTTATCTTGTGCTCTGTCTCTTATAGAGAAAATAGGTAGATCATCATAGCTAAATGCCTTAAATGTTTAATATTTATTTATTTATTATTATTATTATTATTATTATTACTATTACTATTATTATTATTATTATTATTATTATTATTAAAAAGTCCATATCTCACGGGCATTGTCCTATTCGAGGAGAGGAACTTTTCTAGGAAGTATATACCTAGGATCCCCAAGTGGGATCAAACCGGCGCCCTCAAGCACGTGAGTAAACCACTCTACCGTTTGAGCCACGGTAGACGGCAATTGCTTATACAATAACTTAAATGCCGACAACACAAGTTAGTGTGGAACGCATATTTTCGGCCCTTCAAATAATTCGGTCAATGAAAGAGAATCTAATTGAAGTCGATACTGTTTCTTAAAACGAATTCATTTTGAGAAAATAAAAAATAATTTATTGTTTATTTTTTTTTTATGAAGAGTACATTTTGTTTTATAAATTTAGTTGTATTGATTTAAAAAAAAAAAAGGAAAAAAAGTGGGACTTTGCATTGTGTGAGTTTTGCCCAACTCAAAATTATTATATAAGAATGAGGTTTTGAGTCAAATTTGGGTTGACGTTCCAGGGAGTCAGTAACACCTAAATACAAACTGTATAAGAATTAGGAAAATCTTTAAACCCAAGTCGGAGCAGGAGCTGAGACAAATTTCGTCAGCTCCCCAGCCCTGGTTATTCATGCTGCATACACATTTTTCCATTAGCAATTTGATATTGATGTCTTTACATCCGGTGGCAGATATGATTAGTTTTGAATTTTGGTGGTATGTACAGTCGTGAACAAAAGTTCGTTCCTATTAAGCTGGAAATAAATATTTATATAAAATGGAGATTATCTCAGGTTCAGCCAATCACAGTTTAATTAAGCCCTTCTCAATGTTTTTATTTTCTTTTTATTCAAAATAGAGCTTTTATGAAATGATCTCCATTTTATATAAATATTTATTTCCAGCTTAATAGGAACGAACTTTTGTTCACGACTGTACACACACATATTGAATGAAATCCATTTTGCTCTGGTAATTATGCAGTACTTTATCCTTAATACTTGCAAATGTGGAAAACCCTACGTAGGGAGAATCTTCAAACTTCTAAGTATTAGCTTCTTTCGCACAAGTTCTTTCTCTCCATCTTTATCCTTAATACTGCGAGGAAGTCATTTTTATTTTCCAGGGCATACCTTACTCGAATCATTAGAGTTGTAGGTTTTTCACTTCCCTTACCTTATTACCTTTAGTATATATATATTAGGGATGGAGTGAAGTAGCGGTATCGGTATCGGCAAGTATCGGCATATTTTCCGATACTGTATCGGTATCGGTATCGACCTTTTCAGTATCGGTATCGGCAAAATTTTTGGATAAGAGTAAAGTATCGGTATCGGTAGTAGTATCGGCATATTTTAGGTATATATATATATCGGTATAAAAATTTTGGTATCGCTACATCCCTAATATATATATATATATATATATATATATATATATATATATATATATATATATATATATATATATATATATATATATATATATATATATATATATATATATATATATATATATATATATATATATATATATATATATTCAGTTTTTAAAATGACCTTGTATTTGCATTGCATTGCAGCGTTGAAGCCTCTACGGTAATAGCTCTTCTTTCTCTACTGCCAAAAATAAAAAAAAAATAAAATGAAGCCAGCCACTTCTGTCTTCGCCGTCGTCTCCGCCGCCGCCGCCGCCGCCGTGATCGTAACCGCCGCTACTGCTGGTATTGCTTCTGCCGCAGCCACATTTTCGTCAGTATGCAAGAATTGGTTGTGCGAGCGGGAAGTTCGGTGGCGACTTTATAATATCGAGCCTTGTTCTTCGGCCCTTTTTTAAAGTCTTCTGCTGCGTCCGGGCGAAGGAGGCGAAGAAGAAGGTTCGATGATTGTTTTCTAATGATTTTCATGCCTTCATTTTGGAAAATATAATTTTTACGTAGACAATTTTTTTAGGTCTCTAATAAATGAGGAAGAATTGAGAATTTTTATCATTTTTATTTATTTATATAATTTTTGTTGTGTAATAAATGAATAAACGATAATAATTAGTCGAATTTTTGTGAGAGTTAGGTCCGGGCTTTTCTTTATATATATATATATATATATATATATATATATATATATATATATATATATATATATATATATATATATATATATATATATATATATATATATATATATATATATATATATATATATATATATATATATCATTCAATGTTATTGTAGATGCGCCCTTTTGCAGTGCAGTTTCCATGGATGTTCGAAAATAATGAAAAATATTAATAAAATATACGAAATTCCACATAGTAGTAATTTATGATTAATAATAATTTTTATGTGGTAATTTTTTTAATAAAATAATAGGAATAATATAAGAAACCACAGAGAAGCCATACTCGTATATTTGTTATTTGTGGAGTATTAGAAAGTTTCGGTTGCTACGAGGAAGACTTTATTTCTCGGTTGTGTGATTTTGCGAGCGAGTCGACCTTCGTTTTCCGCTGACGAAGTAGATTGTAGAATTATCGATTTACCTTTAAAAAAACCTGCTGGAGAAAATGTTTTTGAAGAGTACTATGTGAAAAATAGAAGAATTTATTTTTTTTGGATTTGTGATCATGGATTATTCGGTGTCCCGTTTGTTCGCTTACCGTTTGCCCCTCTTTTACCCTCTGGCCTACTTATTCCTTCCATTCTCACGACCTCACTCAAGTGACGCTCGTATAGAATTTTCTTTTTATCAGTATTCTATATATATATATATCTATTCGAGGGACGACTTGACCTGGGACCATTTTCATCCCATAGCCAACCCCCGCCCCCCTCCCTCCTATACTCCATCCCCGTTCGTACACAACGATTAATGTGAAGTGGATGGTTTTGGGAACCTTTTTCTGGCGGCTATGGCTTTCGGGGGGCGATCAATGGGAAGTTTCGGGGAGGAGAGCCCCCTTCCAAGGGCTTCGTCGAGAGAAGACGAGGAAGAGGACGCTGACGAAGAAGGTAAATTACATGCATATATATGCAGAAGGAATATTTTTATGGGTTATTTCATTTTATTTTTCTAGTTACCTAACCTTGTCCAGTAATAATAATTATAATAATATTGGTAATCATTTTTATTGTAAAGATTAATCATGATATACGGTGAGGAGGGGGCGGGGGGAGGGGTTGACATCATGCCATGAAATATTTTTCACATTTATAATTAAATTGTAAGTAAAAATAAATAAATAAATAATAAGTAATTGGAAAGAGTCATTTATTTTGGTTGGGCGTCATCAATAACGGTTAATGATTTCAGAATAGTAGGTGGAGCTCGAGGGAGTCGGAGTCGTAGACCTACTTCTTCCACTACTACTACTACCACTACCATTATTACCATTGTTTACTACTTCTACCACCACCACCAACCAATACCAATATTACTACTACTACTACCACCACCAACACTACTACTATTACCAATATTACTACTAACACCACTACTGCTATTACCAGTATTATTATTACTACCACGACCACTACTACTAGTACTACCACCACCACTTCTACTACTATTACTATTACCAGTATTGTTACCATTAATACCACCACTACTACTATTATTATTATCCAGTATTGTTACTATTAATACCACCACTACTACTATTACCAATATTACTACTACCACCACTACTACTATGGCCAATATTACTACTACCACTACTACTATTGCCAATATTACTACTGCCACCACTACTAATACTAATATTACTACCACCTCCACTATTACTAGTGTTACTACGAATACTACTACCACGACCACCACTACTAGTATTACCACTACCAGTATTATTACTACTACCACCACTCAATTACCAATATTAATACTACCACCACTACTACTATTACCAATATTACTGCTCCCACCACTACTACTACTAATACTACTACCACCACCACTATTACCAATGTTACTACTAACACCACTACTACTAATATTTCTATTACCACGACCACCACTACTAGTACTACCACCACTACTACTACTATTATCAGTTTTACTACTACTATCACGACCACTATTGCCAATATTACTAATAACTGCTACTACTACTACTATCACCACCACCACTACTACTACAATTATAACTATTACTACTGCCATCACCATGACTATTACTACTACTACTACGGATTCACTGTTAGTCATTAATTAATTAAGTTTACAAAAAAAAATTTTTTCAATTTGTTCATTTATATTTGATAATAATCGCTTTTCACTTAATTAAATTGCTATGATCGAATTACGGCTTTATGATTAATATTCTGTTGATGGCTGGGGCAACAAGGGGGTCATACCCCAACAGGAAGGGTAATAATGATATATATATATATATATATATATATATATATATATATATATATATATATATATATATATATATATATATATATATATATATATATATATATATGTGTGTGTGTGTGTGTGTGTGTGTGTTGTTTGAAAATAATAATTTACACAAATTATTTGTGTAAATTTGTTCACGTATGTACTGTAAATTGAGGAAGCAATATATATATATATATATATATATATATATATATATATATATATATATATATATATATATATATATATATATATATATATATATATTATATAGGTCTGCAGTTGGAGCCGGTAAACATATCTACAGGTTCCGCTGCCTAATAATAATAATAATAATAATAATAATAATAATTAATAATTTATTTTATTACAATTTTCACAAGATTTATTCAGTTATTTTACATTTACAGGTTTTCAATCTTTACAGTAGGTCCTATACTACTAAATTAAATAATAATAATAATAATAATAATAATAATAATAATAATAATAATATAATTGTGACAAAAGGGGCTGCTAAGGGAAATACTTTGGTTTGCTTTGAGCTCTAATGTTTATTACATATTTATAACATTTTATTTCTTTTAAAAAAAGTTTCAATATGTTTATAATATGTTACTGGTAAAGTAACAAATCTCTTGTACTATTAATGATAATGCTTATTATGATAATAACATTAGCAGAAGCTTTAGTTATGATATCATTTGCTACAATAATAACAATAACACAATACACATAATAATAGTAATAATAAAAATAATAATACCAATAATAAAAATAACAATGATAATAATAATAATAAAAATGATGATACTGATAATTATAATATTTACATATGAAAAGAAAATACTAAAAGAATAATAGTAATCTACTACTACATCACAGCGTTGAAATTGTTCATTTTTAATATTAGCAATTTTCAATAATAAAAATAATAATTATGGGACTAATAATATTAATTACAGTAATAATAATTGAAAATAATAATAATTACAGTAACTGAAAATAAATATTAGTGAATGCTGTAATAATAGTAATATAATAGATCGGTAGAATAGATTGTTTTTTTTTTAGTTTTAGTTTTTTTTTTTTTTTTTTTTTTTTTATTTATTTATATTTTATATAATTTTAAATTTTATATATTAATTATATATATATATATATATATATATATATTATATATATATATATATATATATATAATATATTATATATATATATATATATATATATATATATATATATATATATATATATATATATATTCCCCTTTTATTGTTAGAAAATTTATCCACCACAGGCTGGCGATGAGCTCTAATAAAAATTCAAATACATCCATTAAAGTGAGAACTGTTGTATTCGAAAGGAAAAAACGAACTAGTAGAGAGTTTAAGTTTATAGGAGAAGTTACTGAAAAGGGGAATACTCCTGCAAAGCAAATTGGATAAAATTGCCAATCTTTACACAAAATAATGCGGAGATTTTGGATATTGTCGTGCTACAGGGAGCTAATGCTTTCAAACATACTTTATACTGAACATTGTTGTATATTTAAAGGAGAGAGAGAGAGAGAAAGAGAGCCAGCATTAGGTTACAATTTGATGAAGACAATGAAGGGAGTTAGTTGATCTTATCTAGATGATTGATGAAATTGAATTCACTCTAGATTTTATAACAGCACTACATTCAACACATAGGAGAAAGAACGTTGTATAGCAGGATAACCTATAAAAATGAAAGACTTTTTTTTTTTATTTTTTTTATTTTTTTTTTTTTTTTTTTTTTTTTTGGAGGGAGGGGGAGACTTTATGTAGCAAATTAACTATAATACCGTTGAATAAGATGAAAGAGTTGTTTGGCATCGTTATAGAGACCTTTTTTTTATTTTATACCAAATTTCTTTCACGGTCAATGTTATCTGTTCTTGTATAAAAGCCTTTTTTTCTTTTTTTTTTTTTTTTTTTTCTTCAAATAAATATGTCACAATTCTTTTATAGTCCACTAAAACATAATGTTACCTTTATAACTATTACAAAATCTATATTGGAAGTAGCATTTCAACATTATTTTTTTTTTACCTTTACAATATTTTATATATTTTTTTTAATTATATTTTCATACAAACGTTGTTCATTTAGCACTGTAATTGATGTTCTTTGCTTGTCGCTTTTCATGTTATAAAAAATATGTATCTAATTCATCCTATGACATCTAAGATGATGTATCTTCACCTCCTATGACATCTCATCTCTTTTCTACTATGCATTATAATCTCAATATATATATATATATATATATATATATATATATATATATATATATATATATATATATATATATATATATATATATATATATATATATATATATATATATATATATATATATATATATATATATATATATATATATATATATATATATATATATATATATATATATATATATATATATATATATATATATATATATATATATAACCATTTTAATTATTATAACTCCTTTTTGACAATACTAAAACTATTCTCCTTATGCTTGTCTTTAATCTTTTACATTGAAAGTTTTTTTCTTTTTTTTTCTTCTATTTCTTTTTCGCAACCCCTTTCTTAATTCTTTTCCTACTTTACCTATTCTCTTCACCTTCTCTTACCCTTTATTTTCCATAGAATTACTTTGCTTTTTAATTTGGGGTCGAATCTTTATTCAGTGTTATAGTCTTCCCCTTTTTAACAAGAAGATATTTCACCCTCTTTACCTTGTAGTATCTTATTTACCCCTTAATAACTTTTGTCTACCTTTCTTCATTATCTTCTATCTTTTTCCGTTACATACTACAATACATTGCTTCCCTTCTACGCCTCTTTCTTTCTTCTTGCCAACTTCCCATGGAGACTTTTTTTTTTTTTTAAACTAATAGATCACACTTGCAATGGCTTTTGTCTTTTTATCAAAGAGAGGAAACATCTTTAGTTTATATTTAGGGGCTATACATACCTTTGACCTCTGCCACATGAACTGTGCTATTCTAGAGTACAAAACTGGTTTGGGTTCTATCTTCTATCTAGACAGAGTGCAAGTACGTGATATTGTATTACAAATTCAAATGGGAAACTCTTGTTACTTATTTTTTTAACTTTAAAATAAAAAGAAAGAAAGAAAGCAGGAAGATTTCACGCACACATACCTGAGACACAGTAGTTAATCTGACTGTACCAAATTACCCTTCAGATCGTACCTGAGACACAGTACTTAATCTGACTGTACCAAATTACCCTTCAGATCGTTATCTGTTTTGAACATGATTATTCGTATATATTTCATCTGTCCTCGCATCCGAATGTAGCTGCGGATGTTCTGTACCAAATATTTATAAATGGTTTATCTGTATTATATATATTATAATATATATATATATATATATATATATATATATATATATATATATATAATATATAATATATATATTATATATTATATTATATATATATTATATATATATATATATTATATTATATATATATTATATATAAAATTGCTTTTTCATTTTTAAATTTTTCTTCACTTTTAATTAATAATAATATAATAATAAATTAAATAATAATAATAATAATTTTAATAATAATAATAATGATATCTTTAAATGTAGATAAAATTTTTTTTGTCTTTTCTCCTTTTGATGTTTGTTGGGAGCCACACAAATTTGCACTTTAATTTTTAAAGTTTTTCCACATTTATTTTATATTCATGAAATTCATTTAGAATTCCATATATATATATTTATTACATGGAATATATATATATATATATATATATATATATATATATATATATATATATATATATATATATATATATATATATATATATATATATATATATATATATATATATATTATATATTATATATTTTTAGAAATTGTGCAAACTATTTTTTTTTTGAACTGTTTGCTTTTATAAATTCTGAGGAATATGCAAAAGAGAAGTAAGAAGAATATACATAAATTTTATTAACAGTTAATAGGGATTACAGAATTTGTGAAAGTAGGTATGTCAAACCGTATTTTTCAATCCTGTTGACATAAACAAAGTCGTATTCAGAATCCGGATTAAAGGCTTGGAATCCGAATCCGGCACCTTCGAATTCGAATCCGTGTGTGTATGAATTAACCCGAATCCTAATCCGAATTCGCCCATCACTAAATTATATATATATATATATATATATATATATATATATATATATATATATATATATATATATATATATATATATATATATATATATATATATATATATATATATATATAATAATAATAATAAGGTTGTTATTCTTCATCACTTATGCTGCAAAGTGCGCTCAGTTTAAATTTAACTGCCTTTAAGTTTCACATGTTTTGTAGTTTTTTCAATTCCTAGTCGATTCCTTTTCTTAGCCCAAACAAGACCAAATGTAGAAAAACCCTTTCAATTGAGGTAGAACTTAGAGGACAGCTCATGTAAATTTAAAAAAAAAATTTTTGTTTGAAAAATCACTGGTGACAAATTGATGGCTTTCATTGTCCGATTCTCCATGACTGACCACCATTTTGTTCTTTGCAGTTTTTCTCGTTATGAATTCAAGAATTGATCGTTAAACATGATTTTTAAAAATAGATCTTTTTATCTTGAATGCAGTAAAACCTGCTAAATAATCAGGATAAAATTTGAAAACTACTTTTTCACCCAACTCTTCCTGTGCACGTGTTAATCTGCTTCCTGATTTCATTGTTGCAATACTTGCACTTTGCTGATGCTTTCAACATTTTAAACGTTTCTCCATTCATGCCCTAATTTTCATCTTGATTCTATAGTATTGTAACAATCAATATCTTAAAGTTTATCAAACTTAAATTATTATAGTACAACTGAATATATAAAGCAAAACAAAATTATATGCAATTGCAATTACAGTTGTTTATGGGAAAAAAATATTCCCTTGTTGTTTTCTTTCGGGTTTTCGGTGAAAAAAAAAAAAAAAACAGGTCCACTGGGCTTTTTGAAACGAAAGTGTTTTTTGCCAACATTGTCATGTTCCGTGTTGAAACATTAATAAAAGAGTGATCTTAAACACAAATCCATTGGATATCTTGCTTACTGTACCCCTGGAAACTTATTTGTAAGTCTGTATTTTAATTGCTTAAAGTTATTTCCTACGGTAAGTTGAGAAAAAGTAACTTGTGGGTAGTTGTATCCATCTCGAAACTAAACCATTTCAACGGAAGACTTCTTCAGCATACGCATAAACCAATCCTGATCCTGAAATCTTCACGAGCTCTCATGTGGACGTGGTTCACTCGCTCTGAACTCGTGATGGCTTGAAGGGCAGTATTTTGTCTGCCTGGAGGGACATCATATCCCCTCGTAGGTGAGGTCCGCTCTCCAAAAAAAAAACAAATAAATAAAAATAAACTAATCCACAAATGTTAGGAGAGAAAGTGCAGGAATTAGTAACACAGAGCTCGAAACCTTTATCGTTTTTGATTGCTTACAACGGAAATTGTACTAATACTTAAAACTCACTTCCTTTCACTGTACGTATGACTAATATTTATTTTTGATAGTGTAAGGGTTTAAATAACTAAATTTTTAGTAAGATGTCGCTTTCTTTGTCAGTCAGATTCGATAATGACCCTTTAGCCATTTTTAATATTGAAATCCGAAACTGACAGGGTAACATAAATATGATTAGGATATGTGATAAAGATATTAGTTAACTGCCATTGATAATTTTTAAAGTTCAAAATAAATAATTATTCCGGAGAGAGTATCTAACATATAAGTGACAAAAAGGTTAGTCGTAGATTAATTGTAATCAAACGGCTGTCTCTATAATAACTACAGCAGACTGAAACCATTTGGCAACACTGGAGTTCTATATAAATTAGCAGCAGAATTTTTTTTTTAATATTATAGATGTCGGAATGACTAAATTGAGACCATAGGACCTATTGAGTGACTTTTATTTAATTATTTTTTTATTACTACTGAATCGGAGGTTCTTAAATTTCCCTTTTTTGGGGGGTTTACAGGTTTCTATTTTTTCCCTACTACCCATTTTCCCTCCTTCCCCTCCCACATCCTATTTATATAAAAATAATATAATCGAAAGCTTTTTTTTTATAACATTTAACTATTTTTTTCTGACTAATTTAGGCAATGCTATATATATATATATATATATATATATATATATATATATATATATATATATATATATATATATATATATATATATATATATATATATATATATATATATATATATATATATATATATATATATATATATATATATATATATATATATATATATATAGGGAAGTTATAATGAACCTTGGGATTGTTCTTTTACCAGTTTAGGGTTGTTCATAATGTAATAGGACGTATGTCAAGAATTGGTGAATTTTCAGGAGCAAAAAAATAATAATAATGAAATAAATTATTTTTGTACGTTTCATTTTTAAATATTTGATTAGTTTCTAACCGTCGAATATACAGTAAAAAAAAAACTTTTTTTTTATTTTTTTTTGTGACATACGACCTATTGCAGTATCAACGACGTTTGTATTAAAATTTTCATACCTGTGTTAGTTTAAAAGTAGCCATTCAATAATAAAAATATATATATATATATATATATATATATATATATATATATATATATATATATATATATATATATATATATATATATATATATATATATATATATATATATATATGGTGGGTAACTTGCCTGCCATGATATATCAATATGAAATCATGTCTAATATTTAAAAACAAAAAAAAATTATTGATTAGACTGCGTCTATACCAAACCTCTGTCAATGTGGGAGTTCTCTTATTATTATTATTATTATTATATTATTATTATTATTATTATTATTATTTTAATTATCATCATCATCATCATCATCAAGTGTTATAAAAACGTGTCTACGAAGACTGATTTGCCCATATATATATTATATATATATATATATATATATATATATATATATATATATATATATATATATATATATATATATATATATATATATATATATATATATATATATATATATATATATATATATATATATATATATAGAGAGAGAGAGTGGGGGAGAGGTTTGAAATTGGTCAGGATGATTTAATTAGCTAACACCCAGGGGTTTGGTACCAAAAAATAAGTTAATAAATGAACCTTTGTATTCCTATGCAAACAGTTGTAAGATATGGTAGATTATGGTTCAACACT
>SEYY01000085.1:173178-175678 GCA_009176605.1 Armadillidium nasatum | reverse complement strand
AATGGACCTTTTTGAAGGCTATATCTCAAAACCAACGAATCTCATCGAATAAAGTACATAGAGGAATTTGTAGCCCCACCCCTCCTCTATACACACCAAAAATAGGAAATGTCATAGTTGTATTTTTTTAAAAAAATTTTGTCTGAAAAGGTGGATTTTTTTAGTTCAAAAAATTTTTTTTTTCTATAGTTGGTCAGTTTTTGGCTTATAACATTTTTTCTATAACTCTGGGAACAAAAGTCTATTAGAGGCTTTTGTATCCCATATAATTTGAAATAAATAGTCCAATTTTCAGCTCATTCTAAAAAGTGTTTGGCACCGCCATTCAATTAAAAAAGGGTAAAATTTAAAAAAAAAAAAAAAAAAAAACTTTTTTTTTTTTAACCGTAATAGACTCGGAAAAACGCTAGAAATGGACTTTTCTTACCGGTAAAATCTATATACACTGAAAGTTTCAGCAGAATCGGCTGAAAATTTAAAAAAAAAAAATTTTTTTTAATTGCCATTTTAACCCCGGCCGGCAACCCCGGTTTTCCCTGATTTTTAGCCGGGCCGGGCCGGGAAAAATGGCCGGGATTGGCCGGGCAGGGGCCGGGGCCCCGGTCGGTTCCTATATATATATATATATATATATATATATATATATATATATTATATATATATATATATATATATATATATATATATATATATAATATAAATATAATATAAATATAAATATAAAATAATAATATATATATGATTTGTCAACTTTTGCTTTATTTCCTTAGTTTTATAAAAATATACATTAATTGTTTTTTTATTATTTTTTATATATATATATATATATATATATTTATATATATATATATATACACTATATTATATATTATATAATATATATATAATATATATATAATTATATATTATATATATATATATATTATTTTTTTATTTCCAAAATTTAAAAACCTAATTAAATTTAAAGTTCAGAAAGGATAAAAAAATTAATACTTACAAACTGCATTATAAATTTTTTTTTTTTTTGAGAAATGAACTCCTAAATATTTCATACAAAAAAATTTATGGAAAAATGTATTATAATTTTAAATTTTAAAATTGAAGTGAGTAAAACATGAATCAGGAGGGGGGGGGGAGGTGAAACAATCACTTACACAGGTAAAACAACCAAGAGTATTACTTAAAAATGGCATACAGTATTTATTTTTATAACTCACTTCCAGGGTAAAATTAACCACAGAGTATTACTTAAAAAATGGCAATACAGTATTTATTTTTATCAACATAAACAGGTAAATACTATTATTATTATAGATCTAAAACAAAATTCAGAGAGAGAGAAAAATAAATAAATAAAAATTAAAAACTTTTGACTGAAATATTGGACAAAAATTAAAGACATGCATGGGAGCAAATTTTTCAGTTTATTCCCATTGGCAAAATGACTTCATAACTTGATTACATATTAAACTTTGTGGGTAATTAAATCATTGATTTTGATTCTTTCATAAATGCATTTTTTGTCTACAGCCCCTCCCCCTTCCCTCTACCAACCCACACAAAAAAAAAAATGCTACATGCCTACAAATACTCAAAGTTAAAATTCAAAAAAAAAATTTGAAAAAATTATTTTTGGGGGCATAACATTTTTCCTACCCCATTCAGAGTATATGTAATTGGATGAGACACACATTTTTTATATGAAAGAAAAAGTTTGTAAAATTTTTTAAACATGGTTGGGTATACAAAAAATTATTCCAAATAAAAATGTATATCTTGCTCAAATATAAAACCTATGGAAATTTATGAAATTTTCATGGGTAGAAAAATATATAAAAAACATTTTAAAAATTTTATATAAACAATTTTATATAAAATTTTATATAAAAAAACGCCTTTCAATCTTAAGTCCACTTAGTAGATTTTTTTATCAAGTAAGTTTTTTTGGGGCAGTTAGAAAAAATTACAATTTTGGCATAAAATCTACCTAAAAAGGAAATTTTTTTTGAGTTAATTATTTATAAAATTTATACAAATAAAAAAAAAAAAAAAAAAAAAAAAAAAAAAAAAAAAAAAAAAAAAAAAAAAAAAATAATATAAATATATATTATAATATAATAATATATATATAATATATATATAATATATTATTTAATTACGAATATGTACAAGTGTGTGTGTTTTTGAAAGTTAAGTAAAAATGGTTGCCTGAATGTCCTAAATATTTAAAAAGATCATGTTAATGAAAATATAAAAAGAGACAACCAATCAAGTAAAAGGTAAAATGTGCAGTTGAAAAAAAAAAAAAAAGATTCAGTTACAGTAAAAGGTTACAGTTAGAGTTATATCAATTTTTATACCTTTTGTTAGTTTACTGTTTGCATTATTAAAGTTGGAGTAGACTTAAAGTGCCAGTCCTTTTAATTTATGATACAGGTCAGCGCTAAGCTGAACTATTTGATTGTAATGTTCTGAATATTTATTTAATTAATCTTTTAAC
>SEYY01000085.1:137830-173078 GCA_009176605.1 Armadillidium nasatum | reverse complement strand
TAAGAACAGATGAAGTCTGAGTTGAGTGTTTTCGAAGAAGATATCATAGTTGTATGGAAGATTGTGTCGAGTGGAGAGATGGAGGAATTGAGTTTTTGAAGCATTGAAACAAACATGTTTTCTCTGCCCCAATTTGAAATACGAGATAGATCAGAGGTCAGCTGCTCCAAGGCAACCCTCCTTGCGTCAAGTAACTGTTGTTGAGAGAAAGGAAATCATAGAGAAGGCCACAGAGAGAATGGTAGATTCCGAAAGAGGGAAGTTTGGAAATCAAAGCTTTGTGCCAGATTCTATCGAAAGCTTTCGATATGTCCAGCGCGACAGCAAAAGTTTCACCGAAATGCCGAAGAGTGGAGGACCAAGAGTCCGAGAGAAGGGAAAGAAGATCACCCGTAGAGCGTTTCTTACGAAAGCCATACTGGCGATCAGAGATAAGATTAGAAGAATTGAGATATTTCCAAATCTTCCTGTTAAAATAGATTTGAAAACTTTAGAAAGAACGAGTTAAAGAAATTGGACGGTAGTTAGAGCGTTGAGAGGGGTCCCCCTCCTTTGGCACAGGCTGAATGAGCGCACGTTTCAAGAAAGAAGGGAAGGTTGAAGTAGAAAAACATAGGCGAAATAGTTTACCAAGGCAGGGTGCAAGCTCGGAAGCACAAGTTTTGAGAACCACAGGAGGGATACCATCAGGATCGTATGCCTTCTTAGTGTAAGTTCAGAGAGAGCAGAAATGACATCTTTTAGAAGAAATTACAATTATAGACATAAAAGAGTTAGAGGGGGTTGAAGGAGTAGGAACAGCTCCGGAATTGTCTAAGGTTGAATGAAAGGCAAAAGTTTGAACAAAGAGTTCAGCTTTAGAGGAGGGCAAAACGGCAATTGAACCGTCAGAAGATACTAGAGGAGGGAAAGAGGAAGAAGCGAAGTTAGAGTTGACATTTGTGGCAAAATGCCAAAATGGGCGAGAGAAAGAGGAGCCAGAAAGATTATTGAATTTTCTACGGAGAAAAGAATTTTTAGTATCTCGAAGAATAGATTTTGCTCGATTCCGGGATGAAATATAAGTTGAGTGAGTTTCTGGAGTTTGAAGACGACGGTATTCCCCAAAGGCAGCATCCCTGAGGCGAATAGCACGTTCTTGTGGAAAACTTGAAGTGACAGAACAAGATACAGAGATAAGAAGGTGATCGGATGAACCCAGAGGAGGAAAGAGTTTTACAGTATAAGGGAAGGATAAGAAGTTAGGAAAAGATCTAGTATGTTGGGTTCATCACCATCGGATAGGGTATGGATGCACCAACTGCTCAAGGTTGTTTTGGATAGAAAATTGGTTGGCGAGTTCACCAGCTGGATCAAAAAAACTAGTGAAAGTCATTGGCGGTGGTGAACATTGAAATCACCTAAAATGATGATTTCGGAGAAAGGAGAAGAAGGAAGAATGTGTTCTATTTTGGAGTTAAGATAGTCGAGAATTTTGGATAGTCTGTAGAGTTAGGAGAAGTAGACAGAACAAATGAATTTAGTTTTGGAGTTCCAAAAAAGTTTAAGCCATAAAGTAGAGAATTCAGAAGATTCCAAATTAGAGACACAAGAAAGGACAACATCATTGTGCACGTATGCGCAATATCCGCCTTTGGCTGAAAATTGAGGATAGAGACAGTAGGAGGAAACAGAGTAGGGTTTGCTCTCAGAGCACTCAGGCACCTGAGTTTCAGTTAAAAAAAAAAAAAAAAAAAAATATATATATATATATATATATATATATATATATATATATATATATATATATATATATATATATATATATATATATATATATATATATATATATATATATATATATATATATCTCGACAACAATTAATTAATGCTAGGAGAGTGACCCTGTAGTAGTCATCTTCTGGTCTTTCTCTCAGAGGGGAGAGAAAACATGGGAATTTTCAATTACCAAAACTCTGATCCTCCATCTTTCTACTCGATAGAACATTACATTCAATGCAATTCTGACATCGCCATTCAAACTTTCGTCTGTCCTTAAATATTCTCGCTATTTCTTTTTCTCGTAGTCTTTCTTTAAAGGATTACAATACTTCTCTATGAAAACAAGCTTCTATGATGTTTAATATTCTGGAGCTCCTTCGAAATTTGTTTACTTTTCACAGGTGTCTTGTTTTCAATGTATGGAGTACGTTTCACACATCTGGGATAGTCTCACTCATGTTGCTCTTGAAAAGATAGAATCTACTTTTCACAGGTGTCTTGTTTTCACTGTATGGGGTACGTTTCACACTATCTGGGATAGTCCCACTCATGTTGCTCTTGAAAAGATAGAATCTAAGTCTTTTCAGTTCTTTCACACTAATTCTCTCCAAACTCTTTGCGCACGTCAAATTTCTGTTACTTTCCATTCTATCGCTCATTACAACAGCACTGCTCTTTTGAACTCTACTATCGCATACCTCCTTCAATGAAACAGGATAGTGAGACACGTCTTTTTACAATCTATTTCATTTTTCTGTCGTGGAAATTTCGAGAGGAAATGAGGAAGGTGGAATAAAGATAGTAACTTTAACTCTTCTGTCATGATACCTTGAAAATATGAACAATTTCAATATATATATATATATATATAATATACTATATATATATATTATATATATATATATATATATATATATAATATATATATATAATATATATATAATATATATAATAATAATAAAATCTGACAAACAGATGATTATCACAGGATACATCAACTTCGGTGCGGTGCGCACCAGAGGCCGCACCACGCACCGCACCGCACCGCACCGTTAATTTTCCTTTGCGCACCGCACCACCGCACTTTTTATTTTATTCTTTCGCAAAACCGCACCGCACCAGGTTGCATTGTTGTATGCACCGCACCGCACCAATAATTACCGACACGCACGCACCGCACCGCACCGCACCTGGTGCATCGGCCAACCCTATATAATATATATATATATATATATATATATATATATATATATATATATATATATATATATATATATATATATATATATATATATATATATATATATATATATATATATATATATATATATATATATATATATATATATATATATATATATATATATATCATCATCATCATCACCGTCCAAACCGGTAGGCTGGCGCCTGTCGGGTGCTACTCCTCCAAAATCTTCTCCACGCATTTCTGTCCTCAAACATTCGGTTGTCTTCCACCTCTTCCAGTGTCTTTTTCCTTCGTTGTATGGCTTCTTCTATCGCCTCCATCCATCTCTTCCTTGGTCTTCCCGCCGGTCTCCTTCCTTCTGGTCTCCATTCCAGCATCTCTCTCAGTCTCTCTCCCTCCCCCATTCTCTTCACGTGACCAAACCATCTCAGTTGGTTTCTTTCTATGCATTCCAAAAATTGATTCCACCCCAAATTCCTCTCTCACCAGTTCACTCCTCATTCTATCTCTCATAGTGTATATATATATATATATATATATATATATATATATATATATATATATATATATATATATATATATATATATATATATATATATATATATATATATATATATATATATATAGACAAGAGATGCTTAAAGTTTGTTCTAAATTATAAAAATAGCTCACCTTAAATGGGTCCATTTCAGATTCATTCCCATCACCTTCAGTGCCTTGATGTGGAGGAGTAAAATTCGATGCAATATTACACTTTATTTCCTCCAATATCCTCGTCTTGACAGCTGGATACTTCCCCTCATTTAACCTATGTGCCACTCCGAATTTGAAGTGAGGGTGCAGAGCTGTTGCCATAAGTAAATCACAATCATCAAAAATCCTGCTGAACCTCGGTTCAAATCCCTTTTCTTTCCCCTTTGTTTGGCTTTGGCTGCTTTAGTAAGTAGTTGACTAAGCTTTTGGCATAGTTAAGTTTTTTCACCTCTCGTTGCAATTCCACGAGATTGTCCTTGAGGAGGAAGAGGTTAGGCAATAGAACCCCCGCGTACGCATTCTTCTCATCCTGCAACATATGCAGCCTAACAGCAATAGGCGTCATTATTTCGATGTACTCGGAAATTACCTCCTTGTCAGTTTTATTAAATATTGGAAGACAAGGCTTTTGTTCCATACAAATAAACCAATAAACAAAATATTCAATAAACCATATATATATATATATATATATATATATATATATATATATATATATATATATATATATATATATATATATATATATATATATATATATATATATATATATATATATATATATATATATATATATATATATATACATATAAACAATATCTTTTATTATCGAGGACAATTTGATATTTTTTAAATATCGATATTTTTTTTATATATCGGCATTCCTAGTTTAAGTATTAACTTTTAATTAGCAGAAAGAGTAATAAAATTTGGCTGATTAAATAAGAAACTGAAATATAAGCCCAAAATTGTTTTTTATTAAGAAAAATGATGAAGCGCAAATTGGTAAGCGCTAATTTCAAAAAACTTCCGCAAAAGCGCAAAATATTTTTTAAAGCGCAAATTTGCGCTTTTGCGCTCTTAAAAAAGTTGTTAAACGCAAAATTCAAAAGCGCACATTTTCGAAATTTAGCGCAAAATGCAAAAGCGCACATTTTCGAAATTTAGCGCAAAACGCAAAAGCGCAAAAAAAAAATTTAAAGCGCAAATTGCGCTTTTGCGCTTTTGCGCTTCATTTTGCGCTTATGCCCACCTCTGATATATATATATATATATATATATATATATATATATATATATATATATATATATATATATATATATATATATATATATATATATATATATATATATATATATTATAATATACCGTTAAAGTACATAATGCAGTTATTTCAATGAATACCTAGTTATTCCATGAAATAACTGATCGTGGCCGTTAAAGTGTGTAATATGTTAATAATTTGACACTTTAACTAGTTATTCTATGAAATAACTAGGTATTCTATAAATTAACTAATGACAGATAGTTAAAGTGTAAAATAAACAATACATCTAAAATGAAATAACTAGGTATTCTATAAATAAACTAATGATAGACAATTAAAATAAAAAGAAGCAATTTATATAATTTATGCAGCGTATAAATGGTATTTATGGAAACGTACCATAAAATCATTTGTTACAACAAGGATTACTAAAATGACACTTGGAATTACAAAGAACATTATTTCTAAAACAAAAACATTTTTTTATTTGAATTCGAAATTAACGTTTTTTGTCCCGCTACTTTCCATATTGTTAAACGAAACGTAAATGTACCTTATACTAAAAAGCGAGATATAAGATATAGATTATTTTACAATTTAACGGGCTGCAGATCGTTATTCTATGAAATAACTAGTTAAAACCATGAAATACAAGAGAGTTTTACACTTTAACGGACACGATCAGTTATTTCATGGAATAACTAGGTATTCTATGAAATAACGGATTTCATACTTTAACGGTAATATATATTATATAATATATATATATATATATATATATATATATATATATATATATATATATATATATATATATATATATATATATATATATATATATATATATATATATATATATATAATATATATATATATATATATATATATATAATATATAATATATATATATATATATATATATATATATATATATATATATATATATATATATATATATATATATATATATAAATATAATATTAACTGTTCTTCAGTACTCTTATCGATTCTAGAGAATGATTCTTTGTTAGTAAAATGCTTATCTAAATATTTCTTCAGGACAAAGTGTGTTATTATTATATGATAAAACTTTTGTATCTTTAAATACTGAAGGGCATAGGTTGTTTTTTTGCTGTTGTTGTAGCTACACCTTGACCAGCCTTTTAAATGCTACTCTGCTATGAAACACGTTTGCTTAGAGAACTTACTATCCTCACTCATTTAGTGAATCATGCTATATACATAATTGTTACCTCTTTTAGGAGCCAGTATTAGTATTTGCATTTGCCATATCTTTCTCAAATATTGACGGTTTAATGAAGTTAAACGCGAGAATTTCTGACAATCTTCTACCGTATTTCAGCTAAAAAATATATTTTAATTTACCCTTGTATTGTGAAAAAGTAATTTTTTCTTAAAATTATGAAAGACGCGAAGAGGGAAGATGCAATCTTCATAAGTTTGGTTCATGTAATTCACCTGTAGAGATAATTCATTGGTACTTAAAAATATTCCAGAGTATTCTTGCCACTATTTTTTTTTTAAATTTCTTTTTTTTTTTTTGGATCAATGATGTATTGAAATTGACAGGTTTCTTCGTTAGTATCCTATTTAGAATTTATTAGATTCGAACTTCATTGCTATTTTTTTTTTCGGTGAAAATTAAAAATCTTATTCTTAATAGGTTTTTATTTTCGTCAAAACTTTAACCTCCTTTTCATTAGTTAACCGTGTTCCAGTATAAATATTTTGAACTAGTTACCTCCGTCAGGTTTATAATATCCCTGGTCAAAAAAATAAATAAATTTTGCCATTCCCTCGTCTCTTTACTTCTGTCTGTCCACATATTTACACCAGGCCGATTATAGAAGGGAGAATTTTTTTTATTACCTAGAATAAAGAAAATGAATCCTAGTATCTCTTAGCTTATGTAATTTGAACTAGTTAAAAATCTTTTTTTTTTTCTTGTCACCTAACAATGCAAAGCTGTATTAACTATTTTTTTTCTCTTCTAATCGAGGTTGTTTCATGTATTCTTCACAAATTCATAATCAATGAATACTTGGAAAAGTCTACAAGTACTTTTATAAAGTTGCCATTAATAAATATTAGGAAATATTTTCAATTATTAGGTAGAAAGACTTAAAATTTTTATGAAACAGAGCTTTAATAATGGGGTGTCATTTGTTTTTTTTTTTTTTTTTTTTTAATCCACTATGTTCTGTTGTTCATATGCCTATTTTATAATGCCTATAGAGCCCTTACCCCCACCCCCCCCCGCCCCTTCCCTTACGCCCGCTCCCTATTCGTTCCTTCTCTTTTCGTCATGACTACAATATTTGCTACACATAAATTGAAGTCAAGCTAAATGAACACAGTACACGAAATCGGATATATATATATATATATCATATATAGCATAGTAATATTATATATATATATATATATATATATATATATATATATATATATATATATATATATTATATATATATATATATATATATATATATATATATATATATATATATATATATATATATATATATATATATATATATATATATATATATATATATATATATATATATATATATATACACAAGAAAAAAGTTTCAATGAAAGAGTGTGATAATATGCATCATTTGAAAGTTAGAGCGAATTGAAAATTGCTCGAAATCGGAGTGAAAAATGTCATATAGAGCAAGTAAATTATAAGGGTAGACCCATGTCGGATTGTCCTAAATGAAATTTCCTTGCAAAGATACGTGAAGCTTTAAGTTTGGTTGCGAAACAGTATATAGATTATGCGTTCTCGAATCAATGTCCTTTTTTGGAATGTCTTTTTATATATTATTTTACATATATGTGACATCATAGATTTTTTGACAAGGAATTAAAATTATTCCCGTGGATGTTGCGTAACTTATAACTGTTACAATCATTGTCCTCGTCTATACTTTTGTGATTGACGCTCACTTTAATATTATCCCTTAGTATACAGAACTTCTGCGGAAGAAAAGGCAGATATGCATCTTATATCTGGACGACGGAACGGTAATTTTAATTTAGTTCGTGGTCGGTATATCGAAAGTTACCCAAATTGATGCCTGGTAAAGGAATTTAAAATGTGCATACTCTTATTAAAACATTACATGTTTCGCACGTGACTGTACGAAGAATTCATTAGCAATAACTTGTATCATGCATAGCGAGTGCAGATACGGACACTAGTTTTCAACCACAAATACGTTTTTGTTAAAGGTTTCTGTAACCTCTTCAGTCTACATTTTCATTCGTGTGTTCAGTTTTGTAATGAGGCAGAACTTTTGAGAGATTAAATTATGAATAATGACAGTAAACGTCAGTGAGCACATGGAAATCGTGCTTTTAAAGTTTGTCAACGTTAGCAAACATGTATGAACCTTTATCGTTGGTGTTTATTTGAAAGATAAAAATACTCGTTAGACACAAACTGGACAGTCTTACAGGCAGCTTTTAGAGCATGAACTGCTGGAATAATGAAACGAAATCCACTAGCTATTTGGTCGTCTATGAACTATTGCTCATGCAAGATAGTGTTTCATCATCAGTTTAGTTTGGTTGCCAAATATTATTTAAATTGGAAAGTTTTGAACCATTATTTGTAGAAGAGGATCGATTTCGTAGCCTACGCTCTCATGCTATCAACCCAGTAGGAGTACCATTTACTAAAGGATTTTTTTTTGTTTCAATACTTCTCACGGTAGACCATTTTTAGAATCGAATTGGTAAAGCTTTTAAGTTGATTTAGACTACACTCGAAAACCAGGAGCGTGTATGTCAGTCAGTGGTACGATAGTGCAAGGTTTGTGTTGCTGCATTTTGAGCATTGCCTACTAATAATAGGAGGTCCAAGTGGAAAAAAAGCAATAAGTATATATATATATATATATATATATATATATATATATATATATATATATATATATATATATATATATATATATATATATATATATATATATATATATATATATATATATATATATATATATATATATATATATATATATATATATATATATATATATATATATATATATATATATATATAATCAGATTGGTGCAGACGGTAGGAGAAATCAAGTATTCCTCGCGCTTTCAACAGCCGCTGAATTTAGAGACCATTTGTCAGTGTTTAGTGAATTTTACTCTAATTTAGGTATGTATGTATTTGTTATTACTATTATATTTATTGATTTATTTATTATTAATGATGGGGTCTTTCCAGGATGCTTTACTCTTTCAGGAGGAATTCCAGAGGCTTTTTAGTAGTTCATTTTCGACATATATATAATAATTTTCAGTGTTCTTTGGTGATTGTACTTTTGTAGTTTGCCAAAGTTTCTTAGAAATTAATAAATTTATTAACTTAGGAAATGCACGCAGTTGAAGCAGTAAAATAAATAAATAAATATGAAATTTAATTTATTCAAATTATATGAATAGTTGCTAAATTTTTTGGCATTAATTATTATTTAAAAAATTTCTTGTAAATGTTAGTGAAATTTTTGCAGATTTGAAGAAAAATAGTTCTTCAGCATATTTAAAATGCGTGTGTGTTTGGTTTCAGGGCCACCAAATCCAGATACTTTACCCGAAGATGGTAAACTTAAGTCTGAAACAATGGTTAAAGACAACCGAAGATATTACTTAGATTTAAAAGAAAACTCTAGGGGAAGGTTCCTAAGGGTAAGTGGAAAAAAGGAAAATGGTTAAACTTTTTGAAGGTAAAATTTTAAAGAATTTTATTGTTATTTTAAGTTAAATTGTCTCTTAATACTTTCTACAGAGAAGTGCGTATAATACATTGGGAGTGGGTGTACCGTATCCGGTGAGTGTACCGGTACATTCGCATCCATATTCGATACAGTGTTAGTGTACATATATTTCTTGAATTTTAAAGAGCCACACTCTCTTAGATTCATAGGCTTTCCTTGCATTTAAGACTGAGAATGATAAAAACTAAATATATACTTTAATTTGTACTGATAAATTAAATTGTTATAAGTGTATTTGTTGAATGGTTGATGCGATGATTCATTAAAAAACATATATAAACTGTTGGTATAGAAATATCTACCGGAAATTTCTCTTCTTTACCCACAGATTTAGCCATTTCCAATACATCTTTTAAAATTCTTTAATGAGTTAGCTATGCGTGACACCTTTAACATTTTCTATTGAGGTTTATTTCTATATTTTAGTTCAACCAAGGAGGTTATCTAAATCATGCAGAAATATTATGCATACTTTAAAATTTCCAGTAAAAGTAGTAAATTTAGGATTTCAGTAAGTTAGAAACCAAAATGAAGCTGGTTCTCCATAGAACCCATAAAAAACTTTTTTTTTTACTAGTTTTGGTTTGTGACTATTCAGTATAATTATGCTTTGCCTTTGAACTTCAAAAAAAAAAAAAAAATTCGCATGCATCTACATAATGAACGTGACGTATAGTACAGTGTGTTAACTTGTGCATTATTTTAGTATAGCCTTTCCTGAAATCTTGAGTAATATAAAGTATGTCAATATAATCAGTATTATACCCTTGAATTCCATTTTTTTTTCCCCATGTTAAAAGTTGTGCAAAGTTCCTCATTCGGATTTTTCTTTCAAAATTTCCTTTATAATAAAAGTGGAGGAAATTTTTTTTTGGTGAAAAATGAACGGAATTATAGTTTGTCGCTCGCAATCCAAACCTTTACCCTATGTAACCTTATTTTCCTTCTAGATTCTATACCATTCCTAACTTCCTAGGTGAATCATTAAAGTTAGAACTCGATGTAGAAAAGTTCACACCTTCCTCAATTCAGTTACTCTTTCAACTTTTCCACCTCATCTTACAAGGACCCATTTTTACTCTTACAACATTCCACACTACCTTCCAAATTATAGACAATGCAGTCATTAACAAAACTGTCATTCTCCTCTCTCTCCTTTTCAAACACGATCACATTTGACAAGCTACAAACCTTTCTTGTGTTTGAATTATAGGATAGTATTTTTAGATTCTGTCTAAATTCATTTGTCCATTCCCGTATAAACCAACGTTATCGTACTCACTAGTTTACATTTATTTTATGGTCTGTATCCTCGTAATAATTAACCTGTATTCTGTTACATATTTTTTAGGTTTCTCAAACTATAGCCCGGGGAGGCCCAAGATGTCAGATTGCGATTCCTGCCCAGGGCATGATAGAATTTCGGGACGCGTTACAAGAACTATTAGAAGAATTCGGAACGGATGACGGAGGGTATAAAGGAGAACTTCCTGAAGGAAGGCACATGCGAGTAGAAAACAAGAATTTTTACTTCGACATCGGCCAAAATAATAGAGGAATTTATATGCGTATTTCAGAAGTAAGGAATACTAATGAAAACTTTTAACTACGAACCATTAATTGTAGAAGACTAACTATATATATATATATATATATATATATATATATATATATATATATATATATATATATATATATATATATATATATATATATATATATATATATATATATATATATATATATATATATATATATATATATATATATATATATATATATATATATATATATATATATATATATATATATATATATATATATATATATATATATATATATATATATATATATATATATATATATATATATATTCAGTAACTTTAATAAATCTAAATAGAATTTTCCTGGTTTTAAATAGTTTTCAGTTACTAAAAAATAAAATAATTTTCTTAAATATGAATGCAAAGTATTTGTAATTATTTTTAATTTTTTTATTTTTATTTTTATTTTTTATTTATTTTTTTTTCCATTTCAGGTAAAAACAAATTTCCGAACTGCCATTACGATTCCGGAGAAGTCTTGGTCCCGGTTTAGAGATATATTTGCAGATTACGTCGAAAAGATGAAAGAAGGATCTGGCGGTGGTGGTGGCGGCGGGAGGAGGCGGTGGTGGTGGAGGAGGGGGTGGAGGAGGAGGAGGAGGTAGCAGTAGTGAAAAGACTACCACAACATCCACTTCAGCTACTACTGACAGTAATAAATGAAAATATCAATCCTCTTAGGCCTATTTTAAAGAAAGACTTGTTAAGTTTTTATTATTTCTGTTTCTAGCTAAATATATTTCTTCTTGTGGTCAGTATGCCCCGTCCTCGACCGCAAGTAAGGGATGGAGGGAGGGTGTGGAAGGGATATATGGGATCTCTCCCCCTTTCCCCTCGTATTCTTTCACTTTGTATCAGTGTTCATCTGCCCAATTGTATAAAGTGTAAATTATGATATGGATAATTCTATTATAATAAAATAGCCAGAGTCATATATGTATAGCTTATGAACATTGAAAATATATTTCCTTAAGAAAATAATAAAAAAATAAAATAAACGTTTACTACATAATGTGTAAAGTTCTCTAGCGGGCCTCGGGATAGGCCTTATGAAGCTAGTGACATTGTATATATATATATATATATATATATATATATATATATATATATATATATATATATATATATATATATATATATATATATATATATATATATATATATATATATATATATATATATATATATATATATATATATATATATATATATATATATATATATATATATATATATATATATATATATATATATATATATATATATATATATATATATATATATATATATATATATATAAAAATTTCTAGTTCTTTAAATTTTCTAGTACTTTTTCTAATGGTTTTGACTGCACATATATAATAATTTAAAAAAATAAAAACATGACAGTTGGTGTTTAGGTTTCTAGATTTGAGTGTGAGTGAATGAATTTATGTAAAAAAAAAAATTGTAACTGCGGAAATCAGAGTGTTTGTCATTAGGTGTCTCGCTTTTCGCGGGAAATTAAAAAAAAATCGAAATTGGGCGATATCGATGTGAATCATCTCGTTAAGTAGACTTCAAAATATAATTTCATGAAGCTCGGAATAGAATCGTAATAAAATTTATCTTTTAAAAGCATCAAATGCTCTCATCAGTCGTATCGTATCGAAAAGTGCAGACAAATATCAACTGGGCAACGATTATTTTTTACAAAGCAAAGTTACGATTAAAATTCACGAAAAACACTTCAGATTGCCCAGCCAGCCATATTTACAGCCATTAGCGTGATTATTGCTGGACAACTTTGTCCTTTTATGGACAACCTCAGCCACTGCCACCTTCGTTATGTCTTTCAAAAGGCAGGACCAACAAGAAGCGATAATTTCTCCTTTTCCGGGGAGAGCAGGAATGGTCGCAAGATTGGAAGGGAACTAGAAAAATGTCTGTAGGAAGAAGGAAGGAAGATTGGTGTTCGTAAGGCCGCTGTGGTCAAGCGCATCAAAGTAGAGGTAAGATTTCGAGTATCCCTTTATTCAAGTATAATAATGAGCGAAATTGGATTGTAATAATTAATCTTTCCTCCTTTCTCCTACTCGAAAAAACTACAGCAGGCTTTGGATTTTTAACACTTAAAAACCCTTTTTGGTCCCTGGAAGGTGGCTGATTTATAACCTGCCTTCTAGACGCTGCCGCCAAGGTACTTGAATAGATAAGACTCACTTTACAAGTTTTTAAAACACCCGAAAAATGAAGGTTATAAGTAGATGAGAACTAAATTCAAGTGTCTTGGTGCTTCGAAATTTAATTTCCAAGTGAGGTTATAATTTAAAAAATGTCATTTTTGAAATGTCCTCCTCGGCTTTACGGATTAGAGAGAGTCGCCCCCTTTTGTAGAATATAGTAATAACGGCTTGAACAGACCAGGTGCGTGTCTGGGACCACTTTGGAAGAAAAGGCCACTTTATTACAGCGTTGCCAGAGGGAATCAAGATTGAAGATGGACCATGAATTAAACCAAGTTATTTTGAGTTGGAAGACGAGTATATATAGGTTTTTTAGCCTTAATTAATTTGAAACTATGTGCGTACTTAAATAAATTTATTGGTTATTTTTTCTTTAAAAAAAAAAATCTTAATTTTTTTTTTTAAATATTTGATTTAATTAAAGAGCAAAATTTATCACTATATAAAAGAGTGTACTTTATGAACCTTGTAATTTGACACACTATTCTCTTTTTATTTATAAGTTTGGCAACGTTGGCCTTTTTGTAATTTTTTATATAAAAAAAAAGAAAAAAAAATCAAAATAGTTTCGGATAATCACTTGGGTCTGATGCAGCTTTTTCTTACTAGGAAATACCATTAAAAAAAAATAAAATAAAAAAATAAAATAAAAAACCAAAAAAAAAAATGAAAAAAAAAAGCGTAAACGAGAAATTTTACTTGAGGAGAAACTGTAAAAAAAAACAAATAAATAAATAAATTTTTATATATTATATATTTATTGGCATTCTATAATACTGTAATATGTGAGACAATATTCCTTTTTGCCTTAAAATCATATTTTTATCATTGGTTTTTATGTTCTATAAAAGAATTTTTTAAAATCTTGAATGTACTTCATATATATATATATATATATATATATATATATATATATATATATATATATATATATATATATATATATATATATATATATATATATATATATATATATATATATATATATATATATATATATATATATATATATATATATATATATATATATATATATATATATATATATATATATATATATATATATATATATATATATATATATATATATATTATTGATGAAATAGAATATTATTATTATTTATTTGTGGATTTAACTATGCTCTATAGTATAGATTTATTTTGACTAAATTTTGTTTTTGTCGTGTGTGTTTGTTTGTGTGGTAAGGAAGGCACACAAAATGAATTTGATTTATTATTGTAAATTAATTAAAAAATTATTAAATTTTAATAGTTTTCTACATTAAAAGAAGAAAAAAAAAAAAGCCAGTTCACTGCCAGTGCTTGTCTCTCTCTTTCGTTGGTGATGGATACTTGGCGGGGAGGGTGGATTGGAGGGAGCTTTTACCCTTTCCTGAAGTGGTTTTTTAACCCTCCCCCTTATATTGGTGTTGGAAGGCATAATGTGTAGAATTGGATCTTTCTGTTCCATAACTTTGTGGAGTAAGGTTAATTTTTTTTTATATATATATATATATATAGAATTGTGTATAGTTTATTTTTCAGTGTTTTAAGATTTTTGATTTTTTTTCTTTTTTTTTTTTTTTTTCTTTTCAAAGATGTTAATTGTAAAATTTGAAGTTGAAAAGGATGTTTAAAGGCAGTTCTTAACCAGTGCTTAAATTTGTTTTTTTTTTTTTTATTAAATAAATAAAATAAAGAAAATTCTTAGACGAAACAACAACAACATGGTAAACTTTGAAAAATAAAAACGACTTCTAATGTTTTTATCTTTTCTTTTCAAAAAAAAAAAATAAGTAATTAATTAAGGATGTAATGTTACTGTTACCTGCCTAGTCTGGAAGAAAAAAAGGGTGCAGTTAATAAAATTATTTCTTTTATAATTTTTATATTTGGAATCTTTGTATTGGTGAAGTATTTAATTTTCTTTAATTTAGAACGTACAGTATTTAAAAACAAACACAAAAACAAAAAAATACTCCTGTACCATAAACACACAAACTTATATGGTCAGATTGAAATGTTCATTTTGGGTATTAAAATCCTCCAAGCTTTTAACAAAGCCATGTTTCTTGAGATGGTTAAAAAGATGGTATAAATTTCTTCAGAATTCTTAACTTACACTTTTAAAAGGAAGCCTTTAATTCATTATCCGTTACCGAAATTTTTTGTTAGTGATTGATTGAGATTTATGTCTAGCCATTTTATAAAGATTTGCTGACCAAAATCGGGTTTTATAAGTAATACCTGGTGTGGAGAATACAGAAGGGCTGTTAAGTTATTTGGGGATGGATACAGAGTTGTTATTTTAAAGTGAAGCTGTTGTCCATTAGCGACCAGATTTCTGACTATTTCTCGACTGGTGGATATTGGTAGGCCTCCGGCCTTTATCCACCAGAGGAGACATAAAAAAAAAATTAAAAATGGAGCTGTATAATTTTGAAAGTCTAGTCGGAGCTGCAAATTTATTTACAGGATCCGCAGACCTGCTTTTAAACACTATTGATAATTTCTAAAAACTGAAAAATTCGAAATCTGAATTAGATACGATTTTTTGAAAGTGATTAACAAATTAATGGTGGTACGTATCCGAAACTTATGTATAAAGGTAGGTTTCAGTCTAATAAATCTTGCATCTTGTACTGGCCATTCTCAAAGCTTTATTTTTAAAAAAATTGACACCGTAGGTACATCATATCCCTTTAAGCATTATTAGAGATCATTATAAAGTTCCCTTTAAAAGAAATTAGAATTACAATGCGTAAAAAAAATTTTTTTTTTTTGTATTCTAGCTCGTGAAGTTAGATTTTAGGACACCGTTGTATTAGACCATGTAATTTCTTCAAAATTAACATTTATTCAAAAGATTTCCATGTAATCCTCAAGGTTTTCCATTTCCTTGCATATATTTATCAGTTTGAGAAATTGAAATTTAAAATATTTTTTTGAAAAGATTTTCAACACCCATTGAAAAAACTAAATATATTCTATTTTTACAAGTGTGTTTTAAATACTATAGTATTTCACTTGGTACCATCAAATATTTAATTAACGTTATTTAAAAATCTCTCTAGTAGTTTTGGTCATTAATTTCTCTCATTAAAAATTTTTATTTTTGTTTTCTGAGGCAATTTAGTTTTAAAGATTTCCAAAAAGTTTCTTGCACATTTGAATATTTTAAATTTCGAGTATCTTGTCTTTTTGTTCTCTCTCTCTCTCTCTCTCTCCTGTAGAGGGTGCATCCCATCTCCCATCGACTATGCTCGAATTTAGATTTGTAATGGTCATACTTTTGCTTTGGACCATTTTAAGTTTTGTAGATCTCCAATTTTGAGAATTCGACACTTTTTATATAAGTAATGATAGTTGAGGTAAATTTAAAGATTTTACTAAAATTTTAATACATTTTAGAAACTTTCCCATGATAGCAAATTAAATACAAAGAATATACTTGAATGACTAAATTAATTTTAGCTTTATATATATATTATTTGGGTATTGAAGGTTAAATAGTGATTACTTGCACTTGATCGTTAAATCCATTTCGGAAGTTACGCGTGCTCAATTTCATTATCAGGCTCCGATACCAAGGCATTGAATAAATTGCTTCCTATAACTGTGGGCAGCATTTCAATTCGATTAAATAATTCTATCTTATACATTAGATAAAATCTAAAATAAAGATAGATTCTTGAAATTAGACAGTTTCGTATTCTCCATTACTGGTAATGCATTTTGGGTAACCATGAACGCCTTCTATTCCAGTTACTTAGCAGTAGAAAAATATCTTGACCATTTTGACTCTGCCTCTCTTAACATCTTTGTTATACATTGCTTTACTCAATTAAAACCAAACTCTGAAGACTTCCGATAGCACATAGTATTGCCTAGAGTTTTGTTTAACTGTTGTTGTAGACAAGCTTTTAAATCTAACTCCAAATTATTGCATCAGTCCATTTTCATCATATACTTTTATCAATTAGTCTTCAGTTGTAACCTTTTTTTTCTAAAATTGCTTCGATGTCAGAGTTGACAACGTCTCTATCCTCTTGAACGCTATTTTAAATTTTATTATTTTTCACACCTTTAGGAAAATCTGCTGTGGGACCCTGATTGATCATGTTCACAGTGAGTAGTGATGTTCCTGTATAGTGCAATATAATGACAATAAAACTTGTAATTACTTCAATAAGTCCGTGTACATTTTTTGGTAGTCATATTCACATTGACATCCTAAAAGAGGACAATTGGATGTGTGGATATATACCTTAGATTTCTCAAATTTGTTAGAGGACTTACAATTTTCTTTATAATTTTGACAATTTCCTTCATTCTCTATAGTTTCTTTGTATTGTCTTTTAAAGCTGAAAACTTAAATAATTTTTTTAAAGTATCCTTCACCACACATTACTAAATCATACACAAATTACATTCTAAACAATCCTGTCTAGAATTGTTCCTCATTCACTGCTTCTAAACATCACATGACCAAATAATTCTATCGAATGTAAATAATCTTCGCTGAAAATGCAAAATAATTTAGATTACGTCTCTAATACAGATATAACAATCCACGTTACCAATTAAACTTAATATAAGTAGAATAGCATAGCATCATTTATACAGTGTTCAATGTTATTCAACTAGGATACCGAACTCCAATAAATAAAAAGTACATGGCTTAATATATTAAAACAGTTTTAAACAAACTTCTTAAAAATGTATAAGAGTGTGTAACAATACATTTCATCGTATACATAATTGAAATCACTAAAAACATATATATATATACAGCTATCACGGGGGGGGAAACTGCAGCTAATATCAATAAAAGTGGAAAGATAAATACAGAGAAGAAATAAAAAAATTTGAAATATATGTAATCATAATGATATTCTTTCTATAAACCCTTAGCGAACATGGAATATCAATCGATATATTGAAAGATGGTGATGACGAAATTACCGTTATATTAACAGAATTACTTAATAAATGTTCCAAAGAACTCGAAAGGTTTGACAAGTGGAGAAAAATCTTTGTTTAAAAATTTGATGCGTGACAAAAAAAAAAATTGGGCTTAATTCTTTTGAATTATTTTAAAGGTATTAAATTTGGAGCGTGAAGTTGACATTAAAATCGCAAAATATAATCACGCCACTTCAGTTTGGATATGTGGTATATCACATCCCACAAAGATAGATCCCTTCGCTTGGCTACTAAGGGTTGGGAACCCTTCATTTGCCAATTTTATCTTCTTATGAATACCTGCAAAAGTATGGATATTATTTTTGCTGTTAGCACCACCTTGTAGTCATATGGTGTTTAGTATAATTAATATATATATATATGAGGGAGGGAAGTAGCGCTCCCGAGGCGATGAAATTACCCCCATTGGGTATATGAGGTGTTAAGGATCATTCTCATTTCAATCTAGTGCCCAATGGTACGCATCCTTTCGCGCTCATCTCTACATTCAACACGGAGTAGGCTCTCCTTTCATGCACAATACAGACTACCACAGACAATCCTTTATTAAAAAAACATGCCATCAGCAACAGAAGCCCGGAAGGGATTTCCAATGATAGCCTCATCCACCCCATTACCAGTTGAGAGTTGGTGGTGCCACTAGGACTTTTCAGTAGGCTTACCAGGTGCACGGTCTATTTTTTTCTTTCATATCTGCAACATTCGCAGTCTTCAATATAATTTCCACTTTATTATACATTACCTGTCTTCTTTAAGACCTCACCTCTTATTTTGAATCGAATCCCAGGTGTTTGAGCTTTCTGAAAGCAAACCCTATTCTGTTTCCTCATACTTTTTTTTATCCTCGATTTTCAACTAAATACGGTTCTTGTGCATGTGTGCCTAACGATGTTTGTTCTCGTGTCTCTAATTTGAAGTCTTTCGAGTTCTCAACCCTTGAGAACTTAAGCTCTCTTGCCATTCTACGAATAAATTCATTTGTTCTGATTATTTATCTCCTAATTCTACTGACTATCCTAAATTCTTCGGCTGTCTAAACCCCAAAATGGAGTACATTCTCACTTCTCCTTTCTCTGAGATCATCATCATAGGTGATTTAAATGTATGTTCACCACTATCGAATGGTCGTTCTCTAGTTCTCATGATACAGCTGGTGAAAGTGCCTTCCATTTCTCTGTCAAACGACTTTGAGCAGTTGGTGCTACTCCCTACTCGTATCCCTGATCGGCTTGGAGATGAACCCAACATTTCAGACCTTTTTCAAATTTATTATCCTTCTCATTATACTGTCAAACTTTACCCACCTCTGGGTTACTTCGACAACCCTATTTCTGTATCCTCTTCTATCTCCAAGTCTTCCGCAAGAAAAAAAAACCCTCCTATTGAGAGAAAATGTTTGCTGCATTTCGGAGCCGCAAACTGGTCAGATTTGCGGTCGTACTTTTTTTTCCCCCGCGGAATTATTGCTGCCGTGGAAGGGGTCCCTCGGAGTGTGCAGAACCCATTACCGAGATGATTCTCTAGTATGAAGTACATTCCATTTTCTTTCCCTAATAACCCTAATGAAGCTTGGTTTAATTCTGCTTGCTCTCGTGCTATTCGCCTCAGGGATGCTACCGTAAGGGATTACCGTAGTCTTCAAACTCCAAAAACTCATTCAACTTATATTTCATCCAGGAATTGTGAAAATCTATTCTTTTCAACATCAAAAACTTTTTCTTCGTAGAAAATGCAATAATCTTTCCGGTTCCTCCTCATCACGCCCTTTCTGGCATTTTGCGAAATGTCAACTCAAACTTTGCTTCTTCATCTAGTATCTTCTGACGATACAACTGCCGTTCTGCCTTCTTCTAAAGCTGAACTCTTTGCTCAAACTTTTGCCTCCAATTCAAACCTTACACGATTCCGGGGCGGTTCCTTCTCCTTCAATCCCCCTCCAACTCATTTATGCCTAAAACTGTAATTTCTTCTAAAGATATCATTTATGCTATCTCTGAGCTCAACAATAAGTCGTTCGCTCCTGTGGTTCTCAAAACTTGTGCTTCCGAGCTTGTACCCTGCCTTGGAGAACTATTTCGTCCTTGTCTTCCTACTTTAACCTTCCCTTCTTGCTACAAGTGTGCACTCATTCTATTTGTGCCAAAGAAAGGGAACCCCTCTCAGTCCTCCAACTAGCGTCCCACTTTAATCTCTATTCTTACTAAAGTTTCCAAATCTATCCTTAATAGGAAGATTTGGATAATTTTAATTCTTCAAACGCTCTACTGGTGATCTTTCCCTTCTCTCGGACTCTTGGTCCTTCGGTATTTCGGTAAATCTTTTAATTGTCGCTCTGGACATATCGAAAACTCTCGATAGTCTGGCACGTACAAAGCTTTGATTTCTAAACTTTCTCTTTCGGAATCTACCCTCTCTGACTTTCTTTCCGGTCGTTCAATAACAGCTGTTGTAGACGGTCATAGTGTATCCTTTAAATCTATCAATAGTGGTGTTCCTCAGAGTTCTGCCCTATCCCAACACTTTTTCCGCTTTTCAAGAAAGACCTTCTCTCTATTACTTTATCACCTATCCACTCCTATGTTGATTATTCCAACCTTCATTACTCTTTTTAGTTTTATAAACCCTCTCAGCAGCAGTTAATTAACGCTAGAATGTTAGCCTTGGAGCAACTAACCTCTGATCTTTCTCGTAATTCATATTGGTGCAGAGAAAAATGATTATTTCAATGCCTTAAAAACTCAGTTCCTCCACCTCTTTACTCGACACAAACTTCCACACAACTATGATATCTAAATTAAAACTCTCAACTCAAACCTTCATCTCTCCTTAATATTTTCGGTGTTTCTTTTTCTCCTGTATCTTTCTTGGAAAAATCAAATTACTTCTCTTTCTAAACAAGATTCTAAGAGGTTAGGTGTTCTGAGACTCCTTCAGAATTTCTTCACGCCACACCAGTTAAATGCTCTTTATAAGGTGTTCGTTCCTGTATGGAGTACGTCTCACACATTGCTCATTGCTCTCCATGAAAAGGTGGAGTCTAAAACTTTTCGTCTTATCAACTCTCCCCTTCTCACTAATTCTCTCCAATATATATATATATATATATATATATATATATATATATATATATATATATATATATATATATATATATATATATATATATATATATATATATATATATATATATATATATATATATATATATATATATATATATAAATTCAAACTCTATACTATCACTATTATAAGACTCTGCTCTTCCGAACTCTCCCGTCGCATACCTCCTCCATTGAGGAGGGCTCGTGCGACTCGCATTTCTACACAGTCTCATCCTTTCTCTGTCCAACTCTCTGACCCACCCGACTTAACCACTATGCTCAATCTTAAATATACTCTACTGGTAAAGTCTGAAACACACTCCCTTTATCCGTTTTCCTCAACTTCCTATGACTTACAAACTTTCAAACGCCATGTATAGGGACACATCGGCCTTTAACTTGAACAGATTTTCGGCTTTTTCTCTAACCCTGGTGGTAATTTTAATTGGCTTCTGGCCTTTGCACATCTGAGGTGATATATATATATATATATATATATATATATATATATATATATATATATATATATATATATATATATATATATATATATATATATATATATATATATATATATATATATATATATATATATATATATATATATATATATATATATATATATATCCTCTTGTGGGCACAGAGTTGGGAAAATATCGGAACCTGGTCCTTAAAGGCCGACATGCCCAGATACACGGGTTTGAAGGTGTGAAAGTCATAGGAAGTTGGGAAAATGAATAAAGGGAGTGTGTTCCACACTGTACCAGTAGAATACATGTAAGATTGAGCATAGGGGTTGAGTCTTAGGTGGGACAGAGAAAGGATGAGTGTGTATAAATGCGAGTTGCACGAGCCCTTCTCAATGGAGAAGGTATGCGACGAGAGAGTTCAAAAGAGCAGTGTCCATTGTAATAGCGATAGTATAGAGAGAATGAAGCAACATTTCGACGGGCAGGAAGAAATTGGAAAGAATTAATGAGAGGGGTAAAGAGTTGATAAGAAAAAGTTCTAGACTCCACCTTTTCATGGAGAGCAATGAGTGAACCACCCCAGATGTGTGAGGTGTACTCCATACTGTAACAAACACCTTATAAAGATCAAACATCTGGCGAGGAGTGGAGAAATTCTGAAGCCGCCTCAGAACATTTAACCTCTTAGAAGCTTGTTTAGAAAGAGAAGTAATGTGTTCTTTCCAAGAAAGATCACGAGAAAAAGAAACATCGAAAATATTTAGGAGAGATGAAGGTTTATTTAGAATTTTAAAGAAGATATAGTTGTGTGGAAAGTTGCTAAGAGTAGAGAGATGGAGGAACTGAGTTTTTGAGGTATTGAAAACAACCATGTTTTTTCTGCCTCAGTTTGAAATCAGAAAAAGATCAGAGGTTATTTGCTTCAAGGCCATCGTTCTAGCGTCAAATAACTGCTGTTGGGAGGGTTGCCTTTCAAACTGAAAGGAGTAATAAAGGGTAAATTCATCAGCATAGGAGTGGATAGGTGAAGCAATAGAGAGGTCATTAATGAAAAACAGATTATTGAAAAACAAAAAAAAGTGTTGGGGATAGGACAGAATCCTGAGGAACACCATTATTAATAGATTTAAAGGATGTAAGGCGGCCATCTATAACTGTTATAGAACGACTTGAAAGGAAATAAATCAGAGAGGAGGAAAGAAAAAGTTTTTTTTTTTAATTTTTAAATTATTTGTGGATAAGGAAGACAAGATTATATAGTATGAATACAATTATAAAAAAGACTTGCACAAAACTGTTCCAGAATTTAGAAGGAAACATTAAAAAATATAATACACTAAATAACGATCACACCTTTTACTGTAGGGATTATTTATTAAGCTGAAATTTCAAGAAAGCGCTTAATGCAGTATTGTGACTCCTCTACTAAGAATAAACCTATTTATAGTAAATATTTAAGCCTACAATAAAAAATTCAATAAAACACCATTTAAAATGTTCTTCAAATAGTTAAAAGTAAGGGAATTTCTGGAATTTACTGTTTCCAAGATATAAAACTTGGGTAAAAGCTTATTTGTGAAAGCTATTAAGGTAAATTTTAATGGTAAAAATCGGTAAATTCTAGCTAAAGGTCCTGTTAAACTGGTAAAAGTCTAGATAAATCAATTCAGTTGCAATTATTAATAAAATCCCACTCAAACTGATCAATAATTCGAAAAGTCAATCTAAAACAACCCATAAAAAATGTCCATAGGTTTATGGGACTCATGTCCACCATTGGAAACAACACAGGTTTTTCGGAATATAGTCAAAAATCGTATTGATAATGACATAAGTCTAGTAAGAAAATAACCTAAGCTTTAATAAAGCTAGACTTTTATGTACGTGCAAAAGTTACACCTTCTGGAATTTCTATCTATCAAGGGAAGATCTATTGTCTAATTATAGTCTTTGGTATCGCAAATACCTACGAACGAGATCGCAATCGGGATCGAAACGGCGCCCTCAAGCACCTGAGTCAAGCCTACAGTTTTTGCAATTCTGTATATATATATATATATATATATATATATATATATATATATATATATATATATATATATATATATATATATATATATATATATATATATATATATATATATATATATATATAATATATAATTAATTAAATAATAAGTAAAAGTAATAAATAAAATATTTAAAAAAAAAAAACATTTGTAAAAGTTTAAGAAAATTTTTTTTACAATGAAAACGTCATGTCGAACTGGTTAATTGAGATGAAAAGTAACTATGATGGTCAGTGGTTCGCTTCCAGTCCGGTGAGCTTTAAAAGTACGTTTCAACTCGACAGATGGAGCGACCGACTTCATTTAAAGTATATAAAACAATTGTCTATTGTGGAAATTCTCCCTACTAGTGCAACCCTCATATATACAATTTATTTGTACAATCCAACCGTCACATAGCAGGTTAATTAAGTAATATAATTTAAATTTCATATTTATATAGTTGACGGTTGGATTGTACAAATAAATTGTATATATGAGGGTTGCACTAGTAGGGAAAATTTCCACAATAGACAATTGTTTTATATACTTTAAATTTTACGTAGGTTTTTGCATAGGGTTCATAGGTTTCACTATGTGTTTTTCATATGGGATAAAAGGTTTGCTATAGATAAACCTATGGTAAATTCCTTATGGACCCTATGCAAAATCAGGTAAAAAAAAAAACCATTATCACCCATGGTTCGTCATAACAACCTATGGGGCCCTATGGTAACCCATTGATCATAGAACCTTATTATAAACATTTTATGGGAGTAAAAGGACCAAATTCTTCGTACAGAAATTCTAAAGCCCCTACACTAAGATAAAAGAAGTATAAAATATAATCCTACCATAAGGCTACAAGTAATCTAAAATGGTAATATAGGTGGATACTAATCTTACGCCGACAATTCTTAGCAACGACGAGGTTAAAAATAATGTTAAAATGACTTACTTTATTGGGGAATGGGGCAAAAGCAAGTTTTTTTTTTTTGGTGTGTGTGTGTTTGAGAGTGAACCTCAAGGGCAAATGCCGTCCTTCCAGGCAGACAAAATACTGCCCCTCAGGCTATCACAAATTCAAAACGAGTGAACAACACGCTAGGAATGCTCGTGATGCTCTCCAAAAGCAAGTGCTAGTTAATAGGTCCGCGTGTGACCAAAACAAAGTCAAGTGTTGCCATTTTAAGGATTTTCTTCGTTTAGCGGATAATATTTGAAATACCATAGTTAAGTTTTATCTATTTCTATACAAATTGTATCATCAAATTAAGTTTACTTAAAAAAACAAATATATAATTTACAATACTACTTATCCTTAACCTTTGTATTTTCTTTTATTCAGAAATCATATTATCTGAAACCAATTAAATTTCATTAAAAAAAAAATAAATAAATAAAAAAAAAAATATGCAGAGAATGAAATAAATATGACCGAAAATCCACTCGAAATACCACTCCATTGTACAACAATCACCCATTGTTGTATATTGTCGTATTTAATACAAATACTGCGAGATAATCTGTAACATTAAAAATGATTAATTTAACCTCATGTAACGATTAACAAAAGTTTCAACTTACAAGCTATTGAAATACTTTCGACTTTAATTAAAAAATTTTAAAAAGAGAAATTGAAGTTATTTTGTATTACAAATTTATTTTCTTCCTTAAAAAAAAAAAAAAAATTACCACAGAATGATAAATTATAATAATTGAAGTTTTTTTGTTTATATAAACTTAAAAGGAGATACCTACATCTGCCAATTTTGACGGAGGAGGGAATAGCAACGTTATTGTTCTGAACTCTTATAATAGAATTGTCTTGCATAACATTTTATAATTCTCAAAATTAATAATTAAAATTTAATTTAATTTTCTTACCATTTCTTATGAAGTATTCCTGGGTGTCTTCATTCTTCAAGAATAAACGACGTTGGGTAAGTTTGGGATAACAAAAACATTACTTTTTATGCCATAATTAATTAAAGATACCCAATTGGTCATGACCCTTTTTGGAATGGTTTCTCCTACTGTTTGAGGATAACCTATTATATAGTACCATTTTCCAACTTTTAAAATAATTCTTATTACCCTAAAATCTTGTCAGTCTAAGTTCTTGCGAAAGTTCTTACGTAAATTGTAGTACCATAAAATTTAATATAATATTTTTGTTAAAAGATATTACACATAGGGTAGCATTAAAAGAAACAGGTTGAATAAAGGATAATAAGTTAAATAAAGGATACAGGTGACATATAAAGGATAGTTAAAAAAAAAATTATACAGTAACATATAAAGGATACATATGACATATAAAGGATAAGTTAAAAAAAGGATACAGGCAACATGTAAAGGATAACAGTAGTTAAATAAAGGATACAGGTGACATATGCAGGATAAGTTAAATAAAGGATACAGGTGACGTATAAATCCAACTTACCGTTTAATACTTAACGTGAAGCTCTATATTAGTTCATCTAGCTATTTGCTTCAAAATTTACAATCCTTTCTAAAACACCGTCATCTATCACGATGAGCAACATCATCATTACTCATTATTATTTAAGAGTGTTTTCAGACCGAATGTAATGTCATTATTTCTTCCAAATATGATTTCATTCCTTAGCAGGTCTATGAGTTACTTCTCCTGCATTTCCTTATTTTTAATATTCTCTTAAGACGCGTAGATGATCCTCGAACTACCAACCGAATTTCGGTAAACCTCAATGTGATAAACCACCTTCAGTACGTTGAAAGTGGCAAAAAAAAATAGCGAAACTAAAGAAAGCACTTGAAAGTCGCAGTACTGACTAATAACTAAACTAAAAGAATGTTATACAAAGTTAATATAACAAAATAAATGCCTCAGTCTTACAAAAAAAAAATAATAATAATAATAATAACAATAATAATAATAATATAACAATATTTATTTCAGACATACAAATTTTAACAACAAATTTACTTATTTGAAAGAGAAAATCCAAATTGGTCATTACAAAAAATAAAAATAAATAAATTACAATTATATATATATATATATATATATATATATATATATATATATATATATATATATATATATATATATATATATATATATATATATATAATATATATATATATATATATATATATATATATATATATATGGGGTCTGCTCCTGACTCTTATCACGAGTAACTGTAGATCTCAAGCACACCCTGGTTTCGTCTGTGAAAAATTTTCCAGTCGTCGACGGTACAATGTGCGTGATTCTTAACAAACCGAAGTTACTGTCCTTTGTGCATGGTGGTGGTGAGCAGCGGTGTGGTGGCAACCCTCCTACTTGCCAGTCTCGTTTCATGGAGCTGTCGTCTAACAGTTACGACTTAAATTTGAACATTCCTTTTAGTCTAGAGGTTATTCCTAAGAATAAAACTATTCGTAGTTTACAGTTTCGCAATTTACTCATCCACTAGTATCGGCCGTCCCTTGCAGTCGTAATCTTCTTCTTGCCATGTCAAGAGACTACTACAGTACGACTCCGTGTCATGGAACACGTTAACTATCAGACTGATTGTGATATGATGCACATCAAGTACACTAGCCACACACCTTCCTTTATCAGGGTGGATGCTCTTACGGATTTAAGTCTCTATTTAAATGGCATAGTATACCCATGCTTTTGGATGTACTTGGCGTACAACAAATTCTGCATTACGAAGTACAATTCACACAACGCAATGGCAACGTAAACTAAAACACCAGGATAGGTCAGCTTGGAGTAAACTACCTTCAAGCCACGTCGGATGCTGGTCATGTCAGACATGTGAGTGTATATCCTACACTGTATCCACCTGCTATGTGTCACACCACAAGGATTTGAACATACATACGATCATGACGTTATATTTTATAAGTGGCGCGATAATTATGAACAGTTTATATAGTGGTGGCTGGCTTTCTTAGCGAAGTGAGGTCGCCTCTATAGTGGCGGTCAACTGGTGAAAAAAGTAAAAAGTGTTATATATATATATATATATATATATATATATATATATATATATATATATATATATATATATATATATATATATATATATATATATATATATATATATATATATATATATATATATATATATATATATCATGGGTCATGTTTAATTTAGGCATACATAAGCACAAACATATTTACTACAGAAAGTCAGTTAAGAATATTTCACAATATAAGCTGGATAATAATCATCTAAATTATATTTAACAAATATACATGGATTTGTAGGACTTTCTACTGTTGAATCAAATCGCGTTTTGGTCGATGGGTTTATAGGAGGAATAACAATGGTACTATCGCCTACGCAAGCTTTACCAACTAACACAAGAATGATGAGCATCCATTTGAACCCATGTTCATCACCTGCTGCGTAGCTATTAGACACGGCAGCCGAACTAGAGAAGTAAGTTCCTTTGCCATAAATATTACCAACATTAGTACCATAGAGACGCCAGTCAAGATTTTGTTCACAAATTTTGTCAATAACTGACTTTGATGTGCCATGAAAGAGATACTGTTCATTAAGGGAAGCTGTGTTGTTGGTATGAGAAGCGAGCATTTGCGCTTTTTTTATTTGGTACGTTTTCCATAGGTATATGTTCTCAATACGTTCTAAAGTAAAATTTTGAACAGAAAGAGATTCCTCCATCATTCTTTTGAAGTATAAATATTCAGGAGACTGAGGAGCAACGACTGTCCTGATGAATTTTTCATTGGAGTCATTGGTCATCGACCACAAGCTTCTAATGGTAGTATTTTCATTCCAGGAAGAGTTTTTCGTAGTCGGCATAGGTCTTCTTCTTATTCTTCTCCTCTTCGAAGTAATTTGATTGGTTTGCATCATTGTTGAGAAATTTATATCATAAGTAAAGTCATTTGAAAATCTGAAAAACACCACATTTCCGTTTTTAAGATACTCAGTCTCTAAATAATCACTGAATGGTATAACTACCACATCAGTATCTTTAAGAATAGCATTATTATAAAAATTCCAACTACCAAAATCGTCTTCCCAATACCAAAGCCACCGTGTGGCGAGACCAACTGATTTTTTAACATCAGATTCTGTGGAGAGTCTTCTGATCTTGTAATTCGCCCCTTTCAATGTTATGGTCATCTTATCGAAATCTATTTCTTCAGGAGAATTTGAAAGAAAAATTGGATTTACCTTTGGTCCACGTCTTAATCCTGTCTTTTGAAAGTTTACTGAACATTTAGTATTGGAAGGTACAGTGAAAAGGTTTTCAACTTGGTTATTTAAGCCGTGTGGAAAATCAACCCAACTATTATGAATACTAATTTGCCACAAGAATACATTTTTAACATGATGAAAGTTACAATTATCTCTCTTGCAACGATTTAAAAAAAAATCTATACATATAACCAAGTCTCTCTCTTTTACCAATTCGTTACCTTTGAACATATTTCGTTTTAGCACATCTATCACCCGAGGCTCGTCGTATCTCCTAGACTGTATAGCATCAAACAAACATCTATTTTCCTCACTACTAAACCCATGATCAAATTCACATTTATCTCTATTGCAATTCCCTTTGATCCAGAATTGACAAACATGGAACCTATAACAATACTGAATACAACAACCTTTCCTACTTAAATACTGTGGGCAAATCCTCATAACAAATCTTTCGATTTTTATATTATTTCTCCGATTATAAATATTATTCAACGGAAGAGTAAAACCTGGTCGACAATCATTGGTAACTTTAACATTAGGTATCTTATAATCATTAACAGGGTGAGCAACTAATACACTTGCAGGAATTATACTAGGAACTGTAACCCAGGTATTTGTGGTTGTACTAGCTTGAGATAATGAATATGAACTTGAAGGGGCAGCAGGTGCCGGCCGTCTTTGTGGTGGCGGCGGTTGTGGTGACGGCGGTTGTGGCTGTGGTGGCGGCTTGCTTGAAGAACCTCCCATGCCTATATATATATATATATATATATATATATATATATATATATATATATATATATATATATATATATATATATATATATATATATATATTATATATATATATATATATATATATATATATATATATATAATTCAAAATTAGGTAGATATTGAAATAAAAATAAAATATAAACCCTTGAAAATACAATTCTTTCTAGCATTATATTTGTACCAAATTTGAAAATTTAGTAGTATTTACTTAAAAATCTAACAATAACAATTAGGGTAAGTATAGAATCTCAACAAAAACAACAGTAATAATAATAATAATAATAATAATAATAATAATAATAATAATAATAATAATAATAATAATATATATATATATATATATATATATATATATATATATATATATATATATATATATATATATATATATATATATATATATATATATATATATATATATATATATATATAAAAGAAATCACAAGAAATAGAGATACTAAGAATATTGTAGAGAGGTATGTGTGAGTTGTGTGCTTTCGAATATATAAGAGTTGGATAGAGAAAGGATTTGGGAGTATGTGGAAAGAGTCGAATCATATGATACCTCCTAAAAATAGGGGAAGGAAAAGGGAGGGGGGTTTCAATGATTAGAGAGTCAGAAGAGCAACAGTCCATTACCATAGCTACAAGTAGAAGGATGCAACAATTCTGATGTTCAGAAGTATTTTAAGATGATCAGTGAGTGGGAGAGCTAGTGAAAATATTAAACCAATTAAGAATATTATGTGAGTGGAACCATTTCATTCTAAGATAGATGATAAGACACTCTTAACCCAAGAAGCAATTGTGATGCCGTGATGTTCCGAAGTTACCTAACAATATCCAATCATATAGAACTTTAGTGAGAAAAACAATATGATCGTTACAAGAAATGATCACAAGAAATAGATACACCAAGAATATTGTGGACAGAGGTATGTGTTAGCTGTGTGCTTTCGAATATATTGCATTTGTGTGGAAAAATGTGTAGAGTACAGAGAGATAATAAATTAATTTTTGTGGCATTGAAAACACATTTGTGTGGCAAAATGTGTAGAGTAGAGAGAGATAATAAATTAATTTTTGTGGCATTGAAAACAATCTTCTCTTTCCTGACCAATTAAAAATATGTGAATAATCAGAGGGAAATTGCTTCATCATCTGCCATTTACCGCTTTTTATATATTCCTTTCCGAAATGGAAAAATATTTGATAGATATATGGGCATAAGGGCGGATCGTTGATGAAGTGGTGAAAGGTAATTTTCTTGTGTGCGCATATACAGATTAAGTCAGAGCAAACTATGAAGTGACGATACTGGGATGGAAATCTAACACATAGGCTGAACGAAATCAACTGTCAGCTTGGGAATATTAAATCTTTTACTTTAGCTTTAAACTCTGTTAAAAAGCAAAACTAAGATCTGATCGAAATGCTGAAGATTCTTAGAGAACGTTAGACAGACTGTTTTCATAAGAGATGTTTTGTAAGTCAAGGAATAACTAATTTTTAGTGTCCATTAAGGAAGTACATCCAACCAGAGTATGATGAACCGAAAGAAGGACATGATACTGGCAAGACTAACAGGTCTTGGAGGCTTTTCTCGAGACGATGTGTCTGTATAACTGTGCATGACCAATCTCAAGTCGGAACAAATGACCTACAGATGACAACTTTGATGGCAATGAAGACCGATTTACCGATGAAGGGTTTCACCCGATGGAACATGGCTCCTACAACATTTTCGCCCCAGGCAATCTTGCTAGCATTTTTCTTAATATTTTCCATTAGAATGGCGTAATAATCGGTGGCGGAGATGTGACCTCGATGAAATTCAGTAGAAGGGTAAGATATACTGGTTTTCCTAGTAGCTGCCTAAAAGCTATTCTATCTGCTTGTTTATTTCACAGGACATCAACATGAGATGGAATCTAGGAAAATTTCAATGATTTCTATTAGGTGCGTGGTCAGAAAAGTTATTTTTGAAATGTAAAAACAAATGGGTTTCTGGAAGATTGCTTTGAGAGTGGTAGCAGTGTGCTTTTGGATAAGAGAGAACAGTGCAAGGTTCTTCTATACTGAGGGCTGATATCTTGCAAGACAGCCAAAAATATCATCACCGTTTCTATTGTAAATATAGAAGAACAGAATAAAAGAGTATATGAAAGGATGCAGTTCAGAAAAACGGTAGATGCACCCACTCCATTATTAGTTTTGGAGCCATCAGTGAAAACTTTTATTGACCCAAGGTGAGCTTCAATGTGAACCCAGAAGTAGGCATTGATGAAAACTGGGTGATTGCCATATTTTTGTACCGACATAAACATGTGAGGTACAATTCAAGTGGCCTATGAGAATGGCCAGAAATCAGGGCAAACGGATACCTCGCTACGTGTTAATAATCAAGCGGGTGCAAAGGTCCGTAGGCACATGTGGAATGTGCAAATAAACTGTTCTTAGAGACATAGGCGTAACAACAAACGAAAGGTAGTGATCGTCTTTGTTTACGAACAAATTACCATTAGTTAGCATTAGCAAAAAACCAATGTATTATTTTTTTCAACCGCAATATGAGAACAAATATAACAATAAAACTGATGAAACAAAAATTTTATTTGGTAAAAAAAATGGGAAAAAGCATATAACTAGTAAGGAAGAATTGTCCACTCCCCATAACAGGTTCAAAGTCAGTGAGCACATCACAACTTCCAGCATCCCCAATAAATAATGTATACCAGGGTAGTGGACTAGGAGGATTCCCCAGGAACCTTGCACCTGGTTCCTATAAGTATACCAGATGACAGTAAATAGACGCCTGAGATTTCCCATCAAAGTGCTATAATGGACAGTCATCAGAAAAGCTTAAATGGCCTGTTTTGCACCTGTACCCTTTTCAAAAGGGAATATAAGTTTTAGATGGACAAAAGACCAATACGAGTAGCGACACTGGAAGGGCCTTGGAGCTCGGTAAAGGGAAAGGACACCCTTTATAGGAGAGGAGAGTTACATACTGGATGCAAAAAAAAAAAGAAATGGAGGAAATTTACAACAGCCTTAATAAAATAGCAGAGGGAGGAAGAATAAATAAAATTTGAGGAAAATGAATTTAAGGTATAATAACACTCCTCTTAGCAAATACCTACACCGGGTATCTTTAATGCAGATTTGAACCTTGAAGAGTGCCCTTATTAAGGGATTTTAAAGGTTGACCAGTTTTTTTCTACAGCAAATGCTATTGAATGATTAGATTAGAAGGGGGGGGGGAGGGTAGATATCACTACCATGGCATAATGGTAAAGTGGTTAACTCATGCACTCAAAGGAGATGTTTTGACCAGTCATTTGGATCCAAGTTAGAAATTACATAGAAAAATTTCCCCCCCTAGAATACGACACTGCCCATAAAGAGCAATCATTTGAGAGAGAGAGAGAGAGAGAGAGAGAGAGAGAGAGAGAGGAGAGAGAGAGAGAGAGAGAGAGAGAGAGAGAGAGAGAGAGAGAGAGAGAGAAGAGAGAGAGAGAGAGAGAGAGAGGAGAGAGAGAGAGAGAGAGAGAGAGAGAGAGAGAGAGAGAGAGAGAGAGAGAGAGGAGAGAGAGAGAGAGAGAGAGAGAGAGAGAGAGAGAGAGAGAGAGAGAGAGAGAGAGAGAGAGAGAGAGAGAGAGAGAGAGAGAGAGAGAGAGAGAGAGAGAGAGAGAGAGAGAGAGAGAGAGAGGAGAGAGAGAGAGAGAGAGAGAGAGAGAGAGAGAGAGAGAGAGAGAGAGAGAGAGAGAGAGAGAGAGAGAGAGAGAGAGAGAGAGAGAGAGAGAGAGAGAGAGAGAGAGAGAGAGAGAGAGAGAGAGAGAGAGAGAGAGAGAGAGAGAGAGAGAGAGAGAGAGAGAGAGAGAGAGAGAGAGAGAGAGAGAGAGAGAGAGAGAGAGAGAGAGAGAGAGAGAGAGAGAGAGAGAGAGAGACACTTTTTCAATAAGAGCTGCATGAATAGAATCACTATAAATCTATAAATATAAGAGGTGTACTCCATACATAGGCAAACTACACTCCTATAAAGAGAAATCAAATGGGGTGGCAAGAAAAAATTTTGAAGGTTTCTATAAACCTCTTAAAAGCTTGTCTAGAAAGAGAAGTAATTTGAATCTTCCAAAAAATATCACCAGAAAAAAAGCAACACTAATAATTTTAAGAATGACGAATGCATGAGTTGTGTTTTCAAAGTGGTCAAACTTTTGTGAAAGATTATGTCGAGTAGAAAGATGGAGGAACTTTTTTTTTTTTTTTTTTTGAGACATTGAAAACAATTATGTTTTCTCTGCCCCAATTAGAAAATCAAGCAAAATCACAGGTTACCTGTTCCAGAAACCACTTCCTAGCTTCAACTAATTGCTGCTGAGCGAGAGGTCTTTCAAAATGAAATGAGTAATGAAGGGGAGATATTGTCGGCAGTGTGTTGGACAGGTGATGGAAGTATGAAAAAGGGAATGTCATTAACTAAAAGTAGAAAGAATTGAGAATTGTAGATCTATTAGGAACCCCACTATTAATATATTGCACGGATAAACAGTGGCCGTTTACAACTGCTAAAAAACGACCTGACAGGATATCTGAGAAGATTCCTCAGAGAAAATAAATACCAAAAGTAGAATGGTTAAAACTCAGCCTAGTACCAGACTCTATCAAAGGCTTTCGATATGTATAGTGCCAAAACAAACATTCACTGAAATGCCGAGAAGCAAAGAACCAAATCAAAGAGAAGGTAAAGATCACCAGCAGAGCGTTCCTTATAAGAGAAATATTGGCGAATAAAAGATAAGATTAAAAGAATAGAGATGCTTCCAAATCTTCCTGCTAAGGATAGATTAGAAAACATTAGAAAGAACTAAAATTAATAAAGAAATAGGGTGATGAGAGGGTTGAGAGTTGTTCCCTCGTTTTCGGTCCAGGATGAATGAGTAAACGTTTCCAGTAAGAAGGGAAGGTCAAAGTAGAAAGATAGATTTACCAAGGAATAGTGTAAGAACCACAGAAAGAATATCATCAGAATCCTACTACAATAACAACAACAAAAATTATATATATATATATATATATATATATATATATATATATATATATATATATATATATATATATATATATATATATATATATATAATTTTATAACTGCTAATGATGTTATAGTTCGGGAATCGAACCCGGGCCCAAAAGA
>SEYY01000085.1:120330-125330 GCA_009176605.1 Armadillidium nasatum | reverse complement strand
TGTACAGAGTAGTGGAAATTATAGTTTCAAGACTTCTTCTGCTGGATATAATGTTGCTTTTAAATATCAACCGAAAACGGCATTGTCACCTTTAACTACTACTATTACACATGGTCACGATTCATGTGGAAGTTACAAGATTGTGAGTTCCTCTACAGACTTAAAGATAAGCTATAAACCTACTCCTTCAGGTTCATCAAATTTATCTTATGCAACTCCGAAGAGTGCTAATACATCAAATCTGACCTATAAATCTGCTCCTACGAGTTCATTATCTTCTACCACTCTGAAGTGCACTGCTGCATCAAATTTGACCTATAAATCTGCTCCTACAAGTTCTACCACCCCGAAAAGCACTACTACTGCATCAAATTTAACCTATAAATCTGCCCCTACAAGTTCTACCACCCCGAAAAGCTCTACTACTGCATCAAATTTAACCTATAAATCTGCCTCTACAATTTCATCTAAGAGCCCTACCAAATCAAATCTCACCTATAAATCTGCTTCTACAAGCTCATCGTTTTTATCTTCTCCCACTCCGAAGTGCACCGGTGTATCAAATCTAACCTATAAATCTGCCCCTACAAGTTCATCATATCTATCTTCTATCACTCAGAAGAGCACTACATCAGATCTAAACTATAAATCTGCTCCTATAAGTTCTACCACCCTGAAGAGCACTACTACTGCATCAAATCTAACCTATAAATCTGCTCCTACAAGTTCATTATATTTATCTTCCACCTCTTCGAAGAACGCTACTACATCTAATCTAACTTATAATTCTTCCTCTATACCTTCATCGAGGAGCACTACAAAATCAAATCTATCCTTTAAATCTGCTCCTACAAGTTCATCTTGTTTATCTTCTACAACTCTGAAGAGCACTACATCAAATCTAACCTATAAATCTGCTCCTACGAGTTCCACCACTCCGAAGAGCAGTACTGCATCAAATTTAACCTATAAATCTGCTCCTATAAGTTCATATTTATCTTCTACCACTCCAAAGAGCACTACTACATCAAATCTAACCTATAAATCTGCTCCTACAAGTTTATTATGTTTACCTTCCACCTCTTCGAAGAACGCTACTACATCTAATCTAACGTATAATTCTACGTCTACACCTTCATCGAGGAGCACTGCAACTTCAAATCTAACCTATAAATCTACTCCTACAAGTTCATCTTATTTGTCTTCTACCACTCCGAAGAACATTACTACATCAAATCTAACCTATAAATCTACTTCTTCAAGTTCGTATTTACCTTCTACTGCTCCAAAGATCACTACTACGTCAACTGTAAGTCATAAATCTGCTCCTACCAGTTCATTATATGTACCCTCTACCAATCAGAAAAGCACTACAACATCGTCTCAAAAGTCGGCATCATATCAGGTAAATACAAATTCAAATACCAAGGTTACTGTTGATTCAGTAATTACTGCAAATATTTCCGTTGCTCACCCTGTTAATGATTATAAGATACCTAATGTTGAAATTGATAATGACAGTCGTCCTAATTTCAATCTTCAATTGAAGAAATGTTTTATTCGGAGAAATAATTTAAACATCGAAAGATTTGTTATGAGGGTTTGCCCACAGTATTTAAGTAAGAAAGGTTGTTGTATTCAGTATTGTTATAGGTTCCATGTTTGTCAATTTTGGATCAAAGGGAATTGTACCTGGTGAACAGTGCAAATATGAACATAGGTTCGAGAGTGAGGCCAATAGAAGTTTATTTGATGTTCATACAGTCCAAAAAATTTGATGAACTAAAGTTAGCGGATGTGTTAAAACAAAACATGTTCAGAGGTGATGAATTAGTTAGAGAGAAAGACTTGACCATATGTATCGAGTTTATTTTAAATCGTTGCAAGATAAATAACTGTAAATTTCATCATGTCAAAAATGAATTCATGTGGCAAATTAGTATTAATAGTAATTGGGTTAATTTTCCGCAAAATTTAAATGATAAAGTTGAGAAACTTTTCACTGTACCTTCCAATACTAAATGTTCAGTAAGCTTTCAAAAGATATTTTCAAGAGGTGGACCAAAGATTAATCCAATTTTTCTTTCCAATTCTCTTGAAGTAGATTTCGATAAAGATGAAGCATAGCATGGAAAGGGGCGAATTACAGGATCAGAAGACTCTCCACAGAATCTGATGTTAAAAAATCAGTTGGTCTCGCCACACGGTGGCTGTGGTATTGGGAAGACGATTCTGGTAATTGGAATTTTTATAATAATGCTATTCTTAAAGATACTGGTAGGGTAGTTATACCATTTAGTGATTATTTAGAAACTGAGTATCTTAAAAACGAAAAAGTTGTGTTTTTTAAATATTCTGATGAATTAATGTATGATGTAAACTTTTCAACCATGATGCAAACCAATCAAATTACTTCGAAGAGGAGAAGAATAAGAAGAAGACCTATGCCGACTACGAAAAACTCTTCATGGAATGAAAATACTACCATTAGAAGCTTGTGGTCGATGACCAATGACTCCAATGAAAAATTCATCAGGACAGTCGTTGCTTCTCAGTCTCCTGAATATTTATACTTCAAAAGAATGATAGAGAAATCTCTTTCTGTTCAAAATTTTACTTTAGAACGTATTGAGAACATATACCTATGGAAAACGTATCAAATAAAAAAAGCGCAAATGCTCGCTTCTCATACCAATAATACAGCTTCCCTTAATGAACAATATCTCTTTCATGGCACATCAAAATCAGCTGTTGACAAAATATGTGAACAAAATCTTGACTGGCGTCTCTTTGGTACTAATATTGGTAATATTTATGGTAAAGGAATTTACTTCTCTAGTTCGGCTGAGGAGTCAGATAATTATGCATCAGAGGATGAGCAAGGCTTCAAATGGATGCTTATTATTCTCGTGTTAGTTGGTAAAGCTTGCGTAGGCGATAGTACCTATTGTTATTCCTCCTAGTAAACCCATCAACCAAAACGCGATTTGATTCAACAGTAGAAAAAGCTATAAATCCAACTGTATTTGTTAAATATAATTTAGATGATTATTATCCAGCTTATATTGTTAAATATTCTTAGCTGACTTTTCCAAGTAAATAAGTTTGTCTGTGTGTGTGTGACTCATTGAAATAAGACGTGACTTATAGTAATTATATTTAATATTATAACTCATAATTGTCATATATATATATATATATATATATATATATATATATATATATATATATATATATATATATATATATATATATATATATATATATATATATATATATATATATATATATATATATATATATATATATATATATATATATATATATATATATATATATATATATATATATATATATATATATATATATATATATATATATATATATATATATAATAATATAATAAAAATAAAAAAAAAAAAAAAAAAAAAAAAAATATATATATATATATATATATATATATATATATATAATATATATATATATATATATATATATATATATATATATATATATATATATATATATATATATATATATATATATATATATATATATATATATATATATATATAATTTTAGCATTTGCAATTTTTAATTTTGATTTTAAAAGTAAATATAGTGTTGTTCAATGTGATATCAAATTTGTGTTATTTTGGTTGTAATAAATTTTTTTCATTATTATTACTATTACTATTTTCTCTGTGATGTAATTTTTCATTTTTTTTTTTTAATTGTCTTTCTTTCGAATTATTTTCTTTACTAATTTTTCAGTTTAGTTATTAGTCAAAAAGAGTCAAAGTTGCCATCTTCTAGCGGATTCTTCTATTAACTAGTTTTAGCTACTTTTTTTTTCAACGATCGGAACGTGGATTGTCTCATTGAGATGACAGAGATTTAGTCTGTAGGAGGAGGATCATCTACGCGTCTTTAGAGAATATTGACTATAAGAAAAATGTAAATATAACTATCATTGACCTTCTTTAAGCGCCTATATGGAGTTAATTATAATTCTTCCCTCAATAGACCCAGATATTTTTTAGCAAGGTCTTTAAAGCATATATGGAGATCTCATATATATATATATATATATATATATATATATATATATATATATATATATATTATATATATATATATATATATATATATATATATATATATATATATATATATATATATATATATATATATATATATATATATATATATATATATATATATATATATATATTTTTTTTTTAATTTTTTTTTTTTTTTTTTTTTTATTTTTTTTTTCTTTTTTTTTTTTTTTTTTTTTTTTTTTTTTTTTTTTTTTTTTTTTTAAGTTGATTCCTTTTAAAGCTACTCAACAGGTAAAATATGTAACAACAATTATATGAAACTCAATTATAGTATTGTTTACTACGCAAGGACTTGTTGCCAGTATTGAGAATTAAAAGATTTTAGGATAATAATAATTTGATACTATTTTATAGGGTTTGGCAAACAGCAGGAAAAATCGTTCCAAACTGATCATGACCAAATTTCCTTAGGATCTCCGGTTAACTTGGGTCAAAGTAACATATTTCCATCTTTCCAATCTTACCCGCCGTTCATTCCTGAAGCTAGGGAAGCCGAGCGGGAAAACATTTATATAAAAGCTGTTAATGTTTGATAAAATTTAAATTTCCATTATTGTTTTAAATATTAATCTGAGAATTATAAAATGTATATGCATGGCAACTCAAATTTTCGAAATTACGAGAAACATCTTAGTGAGGTTGTGTTTTATTTTGACAAAAACACTAAAGTGTAACAAGAATTCTGGACATCGGCATGTCTGTGGTAAGTATTTTAAATTGTTCTGTAATTGTAATTATACTCGGAAATATTTCAATAGCATGTAACTTTTAAAAATCTTGTAGTTAAATGATCAACATAAGGTTAAATTTGTAGTTAAATTGGCAGGCAACATAGTTAAATTGGCAAAATAAGATTAAGTTTGTAGTTAAATTGGC
>SEYY01000085.1:102830-115330 GCA_009176605.1 Armadillidium nasatum | reverse complement strand
TATATATAATTTTTTTTTTTTTTTTTTTTTTTAAGGGAAATGCTTCTAAATTAATTGGTTCTGGAAACCACTAAAATTGTTCTTCTGGTACGTTTTTTCTTAAACCACTTAAAGCTAGTAGCCAAGGAATGTACAGAATGGTCCAGTGATCTCAAAAGTGACAGGAATTTTCAACGGTGGTTTGTAAATGCGAGAGCATTACTAGCTCTCATTGCGTGTGGACGTGGTTCACTCGCTCTGAACTCGTGATGGCTTGAAGGGCAGTATTTTGTCTTCCTGGAGGGACTGCATATCCCCTCGTTGGTGTGGTTCGCTCTCAAAAACAAACGGAATTTTTCAATTTGACTTACTTATAACTGCAACCTATTTTAATACTTAGTACAATGTAACGAAGCTTATCCTAATCTAACTAACCAGACAACCTAATCTAACCAAAATAGACCTAACAACCTAACCAGAGCTAACTTATCTCTTCAAATCTACCCTCTTTTTTTTTTTTTACACTGATCTTCGAAAACATTAAAGCATTTCAGCTTACTATCTTCCAGGTAAAACTTTAATAGCGGCTAATTTTTTTCTACCACTATTTTTATTACTTCCAAAATTAAATATTTGTGGTTAATAATATTATTATTATCCATGGCTCAGGCAAAGAAAAAAAAACAGAGAAAAATATTTTACTGAATATCTATTGTTTGGTTTTATTACATTACCACAGAATATCACAAAACCAATTTGTCTTAATATGTATGACAGTGTTATCTAATGATAACATGAAGCCAAGAAAGGCTTCATCGCCATTTGGAGACAAAACACAGCGAAAAGAAAAATAAATCGGTGGATTATTTCCGAAAAACTACGAGACAATTTTCAAGGAAAGACACAAATTGGGATCGGACATGTTTAGTAAACAAGCAAGCAATAAAGATAGCAGTTATATTAGCATCATGCGAAATCAGAAAAACAATGACAAAATCTGGAAAGCCACATAGCATTGGTGAAACTGTCACCTTGCCATCGATATCAGTTGTAATTTGAACAATGTTTAAGCAAAAATGCATGTGAAATTATCGATAACTTTCCTTTGAACAATAACATAATATTCAGACGTATTGATGAAATGTTTAAAGGTGTAGAAAATCAACTTATTGTTCAATCACGATTGAAATTCACAGTTTACAATGCAACTCGATAAATCAACTTTGATGGGTAATGAAGCACTTTTATTGGCATATGTTAAGATATATGGATGATAATAAACTCAGAGAGAAAATGCTATTTACAAGATTCATCAATACAGATACTAAAAGTGCAACAATATTTAAGGAAGTCCTGTAGTATTTTAGAGAAAAAAAATATTCCACTCGATACTTTATTGACTTGCGATATTGATGGCTCTCCTTCCTTGGTCTGTAAGTACAGAGGGTTTATCACTCATTTAAAAAATACATTGCCAAAAGTATTTTGCAAATATTACGTTATTCATCGCCAACATATTGAGTGGACGTCTTCATGAAGCCTTAAATCTTGTAATAAAAGCTGACAACCTCAATAAGGCTAATGCTCTTCAAGATCGTCTCTTTCGCAATTTTTTTTTTTATGAAAAATGAAGAAGGATTTAATCTTCTTGTGCTGCATACAGAGGTGTGATGGTTGTCTTAAGGCAATTGTATTCATCTTTTCGTCGTCATTTGGGACATTATTGTGTCATTTCTAAACGAAAAAGAGATTGGATAACAGTTGGTTGCTATGAAAACAGACATATTTTACTTCTCAAATGTGTTTGAAAAACTGAATTCTCTTAATAAGCTGCTGCAAGGACATACTTGTCATTTTTTTTTAATATCTAGAAAAGAAGCCATTAATGCATTCCTAGGATAACTCAAATTGTACAGTCTTAATATGTCACGCCAAGTGTTTGACCAGTTTCAAAACTTTGCTTCAGTAAGCAGTGATATAAAAGATAATGATTGTGTTGTGTATGTTGACCATTTAAAAAACAATATATGAAGACATGCAAGTTCGGTTCAAAGAGCTACAGAGCTTAACATCCCAGATTGGGGTGCTGATCCCATTTGAGGTAAGTGTTGCTGAAATTGAAACTGATTTATAAGAGGAACTTCTTGAATTACGGTCTAATTCCGAAGTCTATTTAAAAAAAAAGGAATGCATGTATGGAAGAAATAGGGACATTGCATGTAAATATCCTCTTTTATCGGAGAATATTAAAATGTATTGCCTTTGTTTTCCCAACTATCTTATCTTCTTATCTTGAAGAATCTGGTTTTAGTCGTGTAACACAATTGTTAACAAAAAAAATCGTAATCGACTTGATATAGTCAAAAAAGGGGTGATCTGCGTCTGACTCGCACAAAATTGGACCCAGATATTAAAATGCTAATATCAAAACATCAGCCACAAGGATCTCATTAGTAGAGCCTATTAGTTGGGATCTATTAATAGCATTAGTTACTATATTATAATAAATTTATATATGTTGCTTGAAATTTAAAAAAATAAAAAAAAATTTTTACAGTTTTTTTTTTTTAAATATGTTTGTTTTATCGATTAAATTTAAAAAAATTTTTTTTTTTTAAATATGTTTAAGTTTTATCGATTAAAATTTTAAAAATTTATAATTTAGATTTTTTATATATTATATTGAATTAATTAATTAATTAGACTTTACTAACCTACGAAAGAATATTTAATTCAGGAATATTACATATGAGTATATGGGGTCCACATACGTAAAATTAGAACTCAGGGGGTCGACAAACGTAAAGAGAAGACTCAGGGGGTCCAAACAAGTAAAGTTAGGATCCAAGGGGTCCACATACGTAAAGAGAAGTCCACATACGTAAAGAGAAGACTCATGGGGTCCAAACAAGTAAAGTTAGGATCCAGGGGATCCACATACGTAATGCAGGACTCAAAGGGTCCACTTACCTAAAGTAAGGACTCAAGGGTCCACATACTTAAAGTTAGGACTTAGGGAGTCCACATACGTAAAGATGGAAATCAAGAGATCCACATACGTAAAGTCAGGACTCAAGGGATCCACATACGTAAAGGCAGGACTCAGGGGGTCCACATACGTTAAGTTAGGGGTTAAGGTGTCCACATACGTTAAGTTAGGAATCAGGGGTCCACCAACAAATAAACGTTGGGAACCACTGTTTTAAATAGTATTATTTGACTTCTCATATATATATATATATATATATATATATATATATATATATATATATATATATATATATATATATATATATATATATATATATATATATATATATATATATATATATATATATAATATATATATATATATATATATATATATATATATATATATATATATATATATATATATATATATATATATATATATATATATATATATATATATATATATATATATATATATATATATATATATATATCTTTATCCCACATATGCAAAATTTTATTGTAATGTTATACCCAACATTCGTATCCGGCAACTGCATCTGCAATCAGAATGTCGTGACTTCCGCAAACATATATCTCATATTCATTGCATGACTTTAATATACACAATTAAAGGTTGTCATTTTTCTTCGCTAGATGGCGTACTATTGCAATTTTAAAACAAAAATACCTCCAACAGGTTTACCTGGTCAGTGACACCTGATCTTCTCAGTCTGTGTTTAGCTGTGAGAGAGTGTGGAGGCGACAAAAAATATCATGTCGATAAAAAATGTGCAGTAATAATATATATATATTAAATTTAAATGAAAAAATAAAATGATTTTAATATAGTTATAATTGTGATATAGTTTTTGTACATAGCTTTTATATTTGTTTTATTGTGTTGCTTATTATTATTATTATTAATTTTTTTTTTTTATATAATACCGGTAAGTCAGGGATATAAAAAGACATCCTATTTTTGGTTTTAATTCTTTTTCATTATTATTATTATTGTTTTTTTTTTTGTTTTTTTCCTCCATGGAGGAAATAGTAGTGTAGGCTTTGTCATATTTTTTTTCTCATCAATTTATAAATAACTCTTTTTGGTATCGAATATAAAACAAAAGGTATTATTTTGTTTATTATAGTGATATATTTATAGAGTATTTTCACTCTATGATGGGTTCCTATGAGGCAATTGGTTGTTTTACTCCAATGTGGGTTTGGAATAGGATTAGAAATTGGCCTTTTCGAACTAGTATCGAACTAAATAAAGAAAAGACCTTTTCTTCTTCTTCTTCTTCTTTTTCTTCTTTCTCTTCTCCTTCTTCTTCTTCTCTCTTCTTCTTCTTCTTCTCTCTTGTTTCAACTTCTCTCTTTTTCTTGTTCTCTTCTTCTTCTTTTTCTTCTTTTTCTTCTTCTTCCAGCTTCTCTCTTTTCTTCTTCTTTCATCTTCTCTCTTCTTCCTCTTCTTTTCTCTTTTTTTAAGTATTTATATATATATATATATATATATATATATATATATATATATATATATATATATATATATATATATATATATATATATATATATATATATATATATATATATATATATATATATATATATATATATATATATATACAATTACTGTTACAGTATTAATTAGGCATCTGAAATGGATTAACAATTATATAACTATTATTTTTTATAACTCATCTCAACCGGCATCTTTGTACACAGCCAAGAGCGAAATAAAACACACACATGTATATATATAATATATATATATATATATATATATATATATATATATATATATATATATATATATATATATATATATATATATATATATATATATATATATATATATCACCAAGGAAAATTAAATTATTAAAGTGAACTATACTTTCAGTCAGACATCTGCTCTTCATTCATTAAGGAAAATCTTGGTTATGTTTAAAATTATTTAATAATACTAAATAGTTATTATTATTGTTAATGAAATCATCAAATATATTTGTATTTTTAATTTTTTAAATAAATAACAAAAATTATGTCGATGTGTATAACGTTATAGATATGCTGGAGAGAGTACAACGTCGAGCAACAAGGATGATTTCTGGCTTTGAAAATAAGAGCTATGAAGAGAGGTTGAAGGAGTTAGGAATGTTCTCAGTTGAAAGGAGATTTCTCAGAGGGGATATGATACAAGTTTACAAAATATTTGCATCTGACAGTAATACAGAGATTGAAAAATACTTTATATTGGACCGTGGAAGAGTAACTAGAGGACATGATAAGAAAATTAAAAAGAAGCCATGCCATCTCGATCTAAGAAAATATTCTTTCAGTAATAGAGTTGTTAATTTTTGGAATGACTTGCCAGAAGAGATTGTTGACTGTGATTCTCTTGTCAAATTTAAAAGGGGGCTAGATAGATTTATGGATGGTTTAGGTATTATATAATATAACTTGACTAAGCCAAATTGGTGGGTATATATGAATTTTTAGATCAACAGATCAACCTATGACTAAGCCTAATGGCAGTTTTTTGTAGTGGGTGATGGTTCATTGAATGTTGCATGTGTAGTTGGGCTTGGTTTTGCTTTTATCTTTGCATGAATGAACTGATAACTAGGGAAAGGATAGACCTAGCCTTTTGTGCATGTATTAGTATTGTTATTGTTATTATTTATTATTATTATTATTTGTTTGGACTGGGACAGTCTCGATAGGCCCTTGTGGCTTCTAACTGTCTCTATTTTCCTATGTTCCTATGTTCCTATCTGAAAGGTGGGTGATTGTTTTCTGCCCAACCCCTTTCTATGGTTCTGTGAATTTGGTTACTAATATATTGGGGGTTTATGGCTGTAATTATGTATTGTAGGTGTGACATAATTTGTAAAGTAGTTAAAGTTCTATGGTTTCTACCTACGCTAATAAATGAATGGTTCCTAACATATTGGGGTTTAAGACTGAGGATATGTATTGTAGATGTGACATAGTTTGGGGAATAGGCTATATTCTGTTTTTAACATACCTTAAATTTAAGGTTAACATCCGTCCCGATTTTTTAAAAGAAGTGTCCTGATTTTTTTTAAGACGAACATTTGTCCCGATTTTTAGATTTGGCAAAAATTATTTATTCAGAAAGACAGCAGAAGAAGACAGTGACACACCACCAGACAGTCAGAGGGCGCGGCGCATGGGAGCATAAGGCAAAAATGTATTTTTTTTTGTAGAATGTCCTTAACTAATAAACTATATGACTTGTTTTTGAAAACAACAATCATATTCTTTATATTAAAAATCACCCTCCTTTATACATCCCTTAAAACCCTTACGAGTAGAGTATTTGGGAGGAGGGGCAATGTTCAGAAGCGTCCCGAATTTTGGTCAGAAAAATATGGTCACCTTAGGTAAATTACATGTAAGCCTACTGATAGCTGAGATCGGACAGTCTTTCAGAGGTCCATAACTTTTTACTGAAATTTCATAGATAACTGGGATGGGAAGTCTTTGATAAACCTTTACCACAGCTTAATCTGTGCCCTTGTGACTTCTTGCTGAAATTCCATATATTGATGGCTGGGTTGGGCAATCCTGAATAGGTTTATGTGACTGGTTGCTGAAATTCTATGTATTTATGGCTGAAATGGATAGTCTTTGGTAGTCCCATATGACTTTTAATTGAAACTCAATGTATTTGTTGTCGGAGATTGGAAGTCTTTCTGAGATAGCCCGGATATGGCTTCTTAATGAAATTCCTTGTATTAATGATTGAGATGGGAAGTTTATTCCATGTCCATGCATCTTCTTGCAAAAATTCTATATTCTTGTGGTGGTGATTGGCAGTCTTTGATAGGTTCATATAAGTTTTTTACTTAAATTCCTTGCATTATTGGTTGGAATATGGCAATTTTTGGTAGGCTCTTATAGCTTCTTTTATTGTTGGTTGGAATATGGCAAGTTTTGGTAGGCTTTTGTAGCTTCTTGCATTTTTGGTTGGAATATGGCAAGGTTTTGGTAGGCTCTTGTAGCTTCTTGCATTATTGGTTGGAATATGGCAATTTTTGGTAGACTCTTGTAGCTTCTTGCATTGTTGGTTGGAATATGGCAATTTTTGGTAGGCTCTTGTAGCTTCTTGCATTATTAGTTGGAATAGGGCAAGGTTTGGTAGGCTCTTGTAGCTTCTTGTATTGTTGGTTGGAATATGGCAATTTTTGGTAGGCTCTTGTAGCTTCTTGCATTATTGGTTGGAATATGGCAATTTTTGGTAGACTTGTAGCTTCTTGCATTGTTGGTTTTGGAATATGGCAAATTTTTGGTAGGCTCTTGAAGCTTCTTGTTTTCTCTTTATTTTTTATGTTAAAAAGATAACCTATGTTGATACAATATTCCCTTTAAGATACAAAGTTGCACCTATTTAAATTACAGTCTTCGCAAAGGGTCTTGTAGACCTTTTCAGGACTTATAAGTTCTGAAATCGTTTATTTTATTATTTAAGAATATTCCGTATGAAACTTGCTTCCTTAGAAGTAAATACTCCAGTTTCTTTCCGAGATAAAGCCGACATCTCCTAAATTTATCTAGTTGGATGGAAAATTGAATTAGTTTTAGACATACAAGAGTGAATCGATCTTATTATCACTCGTTTGCGAACGAACAAGCTTTTTTTTACACTCAATAAAGGAAACTATGCATTAAAAAAAGATAGTATATACTTAGGCCTAGTTATTCTTTAAGACTGGGCTGCAAAGCCTGTGCTGATGTCAGGGGTAAGAGACGTTGAGTCCCAAGGGTTGGGGCTAAGCTAAAAAAAAAAAATACAATGAAAATTTTTAGGGAGGGATAAAATATTTTTTTTCAAATTTGTAATGTTAAGTCAAAATAAAGGAGTGACATTCCTTCTATTCATTCAGAAATATAAACAATTATGATTTTATAACTGTAAATGGAGCAAAAGTTATGGCAGGAGAGATTGATGTCGCCGGAGCAGAGTAATTTTAAAGAAGCTATACCCAAAACGTCGATAGGGAAAATAGTCGATAGGTTAAAAGGCCGACACTTTTGGAAAAAACTTGTCGATCACTTTTCAGTCTAAACTGTTTAGGACTTGGTCATACGTTAAAAAAAATTGTCGACAGTTTGACCAACATCGTAATTTTTTTTTTTTTTTATCGATATAATCGATATGTAAGCCTATTTTTATTTTTATTATTAAAATAATTATGAATATATTTTAGTAAATGCATGGCACACGAACATTTGTCTACGGGGGGTCCGCCTCCCGTACTCCCCGACCCGTGAGTGGTTATAATATAATATATATATATATATAATATATATATATATATATATATATATATATATATATATATATATATATATATATATATATATTAATTATATATGTATGATCGACTTATTGTGTCTACGATTTAGAGGAGGATGTCGGCCTTTTGACCTTACCAAAACAAGTTGTCTACGTTTTGTACAAGTGGCAAAATTTCGTTAGTGGCGAGTCGGCCTTTTGACCTGTCGACTATTTTCCCTGTCGACGTTTTGGTGTAATTCCGATTTTAAAATGATGTCGCCGGAGTCGGGACCGAAGTTGAAGCTATCAAACAATAACATGCTTTAACATTTCGGAACCAAAATCTTAAATACACTAACAGACAGGCCTTGAACAGTGTGTTGAGAGAGAGAGAGAGAGAGAGAGAGAGAGAGAGAGAGAGAGAGAGAGAGAGAGAGAGAGAGAGAGAGAGAGAGAGAGAGAGAGAGAGAGAGGCTATTGCTATTCATTTAACTAAAGCCACATCATATATTTTTTTATACAAGTTTGCATCCGACGGTCATTATCCTATAGAAGGAGGAAAACTTATCTAGGTAGTTTCTATCTAGGGTCCGCTGAAGGAATCGAACCAGCGTTTTCAAACACATGATTCAGTCACACTACCATTACACCACGATACGAAATGTATCTCTTTATAAATCATTTAAAATTAAACAAATCATTAAAGGTTTGTTTTATTAATAGGCTTAGCAAACCGCATAAAGGAGAGTTGCCTCTCCGAAAACCTCGCTCGTTTTAACTATTTCGTTTATTTCTGTAAAAGATTTATAAATAAATACCATAAACACTGAAATTTATCCATACCTACTTATATTATATATATTATATTATATATATATATATATATATATATATATATATATATATATATATATATATATATATATATATATATATATATATATATATATATATATATATATATATATATATATATATGAACTGTTTATTGAACTCTTATTTTATGGCCTACACTGATCCTCCTCAGGGAAGCCTACAATCTGATGTATTAGCCTACAGCGGTATAGTTGTAAAGTCTATTAGGAATAGTTAACGATCATACTTAATAAAGGCTAATTAATAGGCCTACTTGTTGTAAGCCTATTTCTCTATAAAAAAAACAATTGACTATATATTTAATTAATAATATATGTTTATATATATAAATAGTTATAGAATTTTTTTTTTTTATATATATAATGAAATATAAATTAAAACCACGTCTACCGCCTTTTCTGGTTCCGGGCATTGAGAACAGTTAGGCTGCCCCAAGCAACAACCATGGCAGTTATCGTGGTCAGATTCTCTCTGTCTTCTCATATATATATATATATATATATATATATATATATATATATATATATATATATATATATATATATATATATATATATATATATATAATATATATATATATATATATATATATATATATATATATATATATATATATATATATATAATATATATAAATATATATATATATATATATATATATATATATTATATATTATATATATATATATATATATATATATATATATATATATATATATATATATATATATATATATATATATATATATATATATATATATATATATATATATATATATATATATATATATATATATATATATATAATTTTTTTTTTTATTTTTTTTTTTTTATATTTATTATTATTATATATATATATATATATATATATATATATATATATATATATATATATATATATATATATATATATATATATATATATATATATATATATATATATATATATATATATATATATATATATATATATATATATATATATATATATATATATATATATATATAAATAAAATATTGGGGGAATATATTTTTTTTAACTATTTAAAATTAAAATTGGAGGATCTACAAAACCTTCATACCAAGTTCTTTTTAATATATAAGAAAATGGTTAGTATAAATAAAATAACTGGAGGAGCAGAAAAATTTTACGATTTATTTCTTTTTTATTTAAAAAGATTTTTAATTCATAAATATATTACGGAATTATTTGAAAAAGGAAAAAATTAATTAATACACACTGTTACGGATAGTTTCCGGTGAGACAAGAGTGAATATATTGACATTGTTGGCCTGTGTGTGTGTGTGTGTGATTTAATTACATATATCAAATGTACGAGTATACTGCAGCTGTTACATCTGGTATTGTAACAAACATCGAACAATTATATTGCTATTAAGATGTGGTACTGTTAGGTTTTTGTTACAGGTATACGGTTGTTTTTCTGCCCAACCTAAATATAATGTTATTGTTTTTATTTTAGAGACATCATATAAACTATGGTTGGTCGACGCATCAGCGAAGCGCGTGATGCTGTTTATTGCGGCGCGGTGCGGCGCAGTGCGGAAAAATGTGATATCGCGTCAACCGCCAATCTAAACTATTAGGCATAAGGATTCCTCTTTGGAATGGGCATACATTTAGGGAAGGTTTAGATGCCAGAACCCAGTCATATATCTATTAGGAGCATTTTTTTAATCAGAAAATAAATAAATAAGTAAATCATATAGGTAGCGATAACTTCTTGTACACTAATTTATTTTTAAAGTATTATTATTATATTTAAATTCCTCATTTCATTTTTTTCACTCTATTCCCATAACGTAGGGACATAAAATTATGTAGATACTTTGGTTCTTAACTGCCGCAGAAGGATATTCAGAATTCTAGAAATTTTCTTTTATCGAAAATATGTTAACTAAAGTAATGAAATAGAGTCCAAATTATTCGCACGAGAGGGCGAAACGAAAAATACCTTATTTTCTCCAGATAATAAGTCAATTTTATTATTATTATTATTATTATTATTATTATTATTATTATTATTATTATTTAGTAGTAGTAGTAGCAATAGCAGAGGTCAGAGCATTCCATGAATAAAATTTTGGCTGAGTATTAGATGAAGGAGGAGGCAGGGGGAGGGGAACGGGGAGGTTACTGAATTCCTACCTTTCCCCCAATCCCCCAAGCTGTCTCCCCAACAGAAGTAATGGTGATAATAGCATCTGTATCTGATGAATAAGTCGGTAATTTTCTTAATTCTTTAGATACTATCGTTAATAATAATAATAATAATAATAATAATCTCTTTATATTCGATGTTATTCCTAATATATTCAATTTGTGTCGTAGTGTGAATATATATATATGTAGAAGTGAGTGGGTTAAAATAATGTCCGAGTTGTCCCGTTACATCACTATAATAATTGTCCTAACGAATCGTTGGGACAAGTGTTAAAAATGTTACAGTAAAATTTTCAGTAGAGAAAAGACATGTTAAGTGTAAGAAAAGTCGCTTCACCGATTTATTTTTCTAATAAGAAAATAACTGAAAAAATTTGTTGTGACATTTTTGCCACTTGTCCCAACGATTCGTTAGGACAATTTTTGCAGTGATATATGCTTTGTTTCATTTAAATGAAAGGAATAAAGTTGGGATTACTTTTGTTAGGTTGGGATTTATGTTAAATTAAGTAATCCCAACGCTTTCTAATCCTTTCGTAACCTTTGATCCCTTACACAGCATTTTTTGGGGGGAAACTCCGCCTCCCCCCCCCAAAAAAAAATAAAAAATTATGACAAGAGTTTAATGCCTCCCATTTATATTTTTTTTGTATAAATTTTATTATAACCGTTTTTTTTTTTTGTTTTTTTTTTAAAGATAAAAAGTTTGCACCACGGGCATTGCCCTTTTCAAGGAGGGGTACTTTTCTAGGAAATTTCTTACTAGGGTCTGTATTGAGGGATCGAAATTGTGACCCTTACTTCAACTATATAAAATGTTTCAAAGCATGAAAGAATTCTGAATATTTCATCTCACTTTGTTGTATAATAAATTGTTGAGCAACGCAAATCTGTCATTTCATTTTTGTTGTAGTTCATTGTTGCATTTTCCATTGAATTTTAATTCAATGAGAACGTAACTGATACTACTAGCAGAGATAACGTAACAGGTGAATGGATCTAGCATCTATGACACAGCTTCTTAGTTAACGTTACATGTGAATAGATCTAGCATCTATGATATAGCTTCTGAGTTTACGTTACGTGTGAATGGATTTGGCATTTATGACACAGCTTCAGAGTTAACGTTATATGTGACGTTACATGTGAATGGATCTAGCATCTATGACACAGCTTCA
>SEYY01000085.1:95330-97830 GCA_009176605.1 Armadillidium nasatum | reverse complement strand
ATATATATATATATATATATATATATATATATATATATATATAATATATATATAATATATATATATATATATATTATATTTTTTTGATTTTTTTAAAAAATCAAAAAATCAAAAAATCAATGATTTTTTTGATTTTTTTGATTTATTTTATTTTTTGATTTTTTTGATTTTTTTAAAAATAATAAAACTTTTATTTTTTATTTTTTTTATTTTGTATTTTTTGATACATAATGATACAACAGATATATTAGTTCCTTCTTACTGTGTTAAAAAACTTAAAGTAGTTTATATATTAGAAATATAACTTCCTTAATATTTGGTTCAAGATTTATATATAATACAAGAATCTGATCTTCATTAATATAATTTATCCAATATAGAACTGTTAGAGTTTAGAATTCCTATATATATTCAATCAAATCTTCAACAAAATTTTATTGAGCTTTAATCTAATGCAATTTGAGGTTATAGACAAAAGAGAAAACAGAAAAGACAATTCCTTTTAATTTTCAACCATTTAAATTTTTATATAAGAAAACAATATTCCTCTATATAAATTAAAAAGAAAGAAAATTTAAGCACTTTTATGCATAATCATAATCCATAAATATATAAATATATATATATATATATATATATATATATATATATATATATATATATATATATATATATATATATATATATATATATATATATATATATATATATATATATATATATATATATATATATATATATATATATATATATATATATATATATATATATATATATATATATATATATATCATTAATGGAAAAAACCCCCAGAGGTTGAAAGAATTCCACCAGGATTCATTCAAAATAAAAAAAAATTAAGATCAATTAAAGGTCGACATGTTTCTATGCATAGCATTTGAGTGTGTGTAAGTTAAAAGAAGTTGGAAAATAAAGTGCTTTTTTTTTCTGTCATTACTAGTGGAGTAAATTTAGGATTTAGATTTAGAGTTTTCAAAAGAAACATTTTTCTTTCTACTGTAATTGCAATAGTATATAAAGAGTAACGCAACAATTTGACGGGCAAAAAGAGATTAGAGAGAGAGTTAGTGAGAGCAAAGACGAAAGTTCTTAAACTCTCCTTTTTTTAAAAGGAGAGTTGTGTGAGTGGCATCACTCCAGATTTGTTTGTCACAGAAATTATCAGAAATTTGCAACTGACTAAGATGCCTTTTAAAATTAAAGGAGTAATGAAGAATTTAGTTGTCATGTCGGCACATGATTGGATAGATGAAGTTAATAAAGAGGTCATTAATAAAAAATGTTGGGAAAAAGATCAGGATTGAACAGAACCCTAAGAAACACTACTTTTGATATATTTGAAGAATGAACTGAGACTGATCGGAAAGGAAACCAGAGAAAAGGATAGATACCGAAAAAATGAAGATTAGAAATAAAAGCTTTGTACCACACTCTTATCAAAAGCTTTCAATAAGTCTAGAGATACAGCATGAAATTCATCAGAAAATACCAAAGAACAGAGGGCCAAGAATCAGAAAGAGAGAGAGAGAGAGAGGTATTAATCACTAGTCATACTAGTGATCAGAGATAAAATTAGCATATTTATGATCTTTTCAAGTCTTTATATCAATTAAAGGTTGATTTGAAAACTCTCGAAAATATTCAAGCTAGTGCAATAGGAGGGTTGAGAGTGGTCCCTCCTATTTCGATTAAAGTTGAATGACTACACCCTTCTAATTATAAAGAAACGTTAAAATTGATAGGAATAACAATAGTTTACCAAGGCAAGGTGCTAGTTCTGATTACAAGTTTTAGAATCACAGGGGGAATGCCGTATGCCGTATGTCAGAATCGTACTCTATCCTAGTGCTATGCTCAGAGAGAGAGAGAGAGAGAGAGATAAATAGATAGATAGATAGATAGATAGATAGATAGATAGATAGAGAGAGAGAGAGAGAGAGAGAGAGAGAGAGAGAGAGAGAGAGAGAACATCTTTAGAAGAAATTTAAATATTAACTATAAATGAGTTGGAGAAGGAGTTCTCTATAAGGTGGGAGTACAGGCAAAAGTAAGAGCTAAGAGTTCCGCTTTATAAGAAGGTAAGACATCTATTTCTTGTGCTGTTAACAGGAAAGACTAGAGAGAAAGAAAGAAAAAAAAAAAAGCGCGAGGAACATGAATAAAAAAGATTATTACATAAAAAAAAGATATAGCATGGTTCCGGGATGATGACGGTAAATCCTGAAGTCAGCGTCCTTGCGTTGAATAGCAGGAGAACAAGCGTGTATAAGTATCAGTTGAAGGGAATAAAAGTGGAATATATGCCTCCATACCAGAGAGCAATTACCCCAAGGGGCTACTCCCCATTATTATTATTATTATTATTATTATTATTATTATTATTGTCATTACTAATATCATTCCTAAAATATATATTATCTGACACTTGTAAACTAAGTACGAAAAAAAAAAAAAAAAAAAAATTAACTGTAAAATAAAT
>SEYY01000085.1:70330-82830 GCA_009176605.1 Armadillidium nasatum | reverse complement strand
ATATATATATATATATATATATATATATATATATATAATATATATATTATATATATATATATATATATATATATATATATAATAATGGAAATAATAAATAATATAAAAAAAAAAAAAAAAAAAAAAAAAAAAAAAAAAAAAAAAAAATATATATATATATATATATATATATATATATATATATATATATATATATATATATATATATATATATATATATATATATATATATATATATATATATATATATATATATATATATATATATATATATATTAGAGTGAGCTAATGTAATATGGGTGTTTGGGGTTCGGCTCCCCCCCCCCTCCTACATTAATATTTTTTATATTTAAAAGATGAAAGAAGGTTTTACAACAAACCCTCCTGAAGATATTGTATATCTTTCTTTTTCCTCCCACAGGATAATAGGAAATTTTACTTATGATTCCTTCCTACCCCTACGCCCCAATTTATTATCATCATTACAATTTTCATATTGTTTTATTGGAGTTATGTTACGTTGGGGATTGTTTTGATACGTAGATTCTATTTCTTCCATTGTTAAATGTCCGAATTTTTTTTTGTTTTCGGTTTTTCTTTTTATATAATGAAACATCTGAAAGCACATATTTGCTAGAAAGCTCTCTCTCTCTCTCTCTCTCTCTCTCTCTCTCTCTCTCTCTCTCTCTCTCTCTCTCTCTCTCTCTCTCACTCACTCACTCACTCACTCACTCACTCACTCACTCACTCACTCACTCACTCACTCACTCACTACTTCGCTACTTGACCCTTCTTTCCGTCACCTCATTCTCTTCCGTTTCTCTTTATTCTCTCTCTCTCTCTCCTTTCTCTCTTTCTCTTCTCTCTCCTTTCTCTCTCTCTCTCTACTTCGCTACTTGACCATTTTTTCCGTCTTCTCTCTCTCTCTCTCTCTCTCTCTCTCTCTCTCTCTCTCTCTCTCTCTCTCTCTCTCTCTCTCTCTCTCTCTCTCTCTCTCTACAATTATCTGTATATAAAGATTTAAATCAGGGATGCGGAGTTAGTAAATTCTTTTTTTTTTTAACTACTCCAACTCCGGATTGGGTTAAACTATTTAGAGATATCCAGCTCAGACTCTCTCTCTATAAAACTATTCAGATCTCAATATTATATTTTATTTATTTCTTTATTTATTTACATATTTTGCTATGCCTCCGACTTCGGCTTTGCATCCTGCGTATAAAACTTTCCTCTTTCCTCTTTCCAATGCAAGTAATTTGAAGTCCCAATTGCTTGAAAAAAAAGAGAAAAGTTTCAAAAGTTTTACAGAGAGAAAATGTCACATCTGTTATAATTTTATGTATTCATGAAAAAATGAGGTATTACTCCCTCAGGAGGGTAAATTAATGCTCTGTCAGAAAGGTGAGGTATTTCTGCATCAGAAGGGCTAGGTATTACTACGTTAAGAGAGCTAGATATTGCTGCGTCAGGATGGCGAGGTATTTCTGGGTCAGAATGGCGAGTTATTACTGCGTCAGGAGAGCCAGATATTGCTGCGTTATGAGGACGAGGTGTTACTCTGTCAAAAGGGCGAGTTATTACTGCGTCAGAATGGCGAAGTATTTGTGCGTCAGAAGGGCTGAGTATTACTTCGTCAAGAGAGTTAGATATTGCTGCGTCAGGAGGACGAGGTGTTACTGCGTCAAAAGGGAGAGGTATTTCTGCGTCAGAATGGCGAGTTATTATTGCGTCATAAGGGCGAGGTATTTCTGCTTCAGGAGCTAGATATTGCTGCGTCAGGAGGACGAGGGGTTACTCTGTCAAAAGGGCGAGGTATTACTGAGTCAGAAGGGCTGCGTATTTGCTACGTCAGAAGGGCGAGGTATTACTGCGTCAGGACAGCTAGATATTGCTGCGTCAGGAGGACGAGGTGTTACTCTGTCAAAAGGGCGAGGTATTACTGCATCAGAAGGACGAAGTATTTCTGCGTCATAAGGGCGGGGCATTTCGGCGTCAGAAGGGCGAGGTATTACTGCGTCAGGAGGGCGATTGGATTACTGCTTCAGGAGAGCAACGTATTACTACGTCATGAGGGTTAGGTATTACTGCGGCAGAAGGCATATCATAAAAACATTTTCTATTTTTTATTAAAGTATTCAATGCAATGCCCTTTTGAATTTCCGGAATTTATAGAATGAGAATTAAATGAACAAGGTTCACCCTTCTTCATTATATCACTCATGTCTTTTCTTATGAGGCGAAGTTCCATCCCTTTACCCCCCTCCTGTTCTTCACCCGCACCTCAAAGTACCGCGAGGTCGTACACAAACATAGTACTGCAACCACATACATTAGATATATTAGATATAAGATTGCATAATCACTTATAATATGAAACATGTACTATTGTACTATGCGTTGTACATAATTTTGAGGATGTAAATGCATGGCACACAAAATTTGTCTATTGGGGAGGGGGGGTTCTACACTCTGTACTTCTCATGACACTTGAGTGATATTGAAGAAATAGTTAATATTACCTTTATAGATGGCATACTATAGAGTAATCACAAATGCATACCCCATACTATATACTCCCAAAATTGTACTAAAGAATCGTTGGGACAAGTGGCAATAATGTTACAACAAATTTTTTCAGTTATTTTATTATTAGAAAATAAATCTGTGAAGCGACTTTCTTATGCTTAGCATGTCTTTTCTCTATTGAAAATTTTACTGTTACATTTTTTACCACTTGTCCCAACGATTCGTTATAATTATAGGACAATATTTTGCAGTGGGCCAGACTGCACTTTAACATACTTAAATATTACAAAAATTACTAAACTTACATTAAAAAGGATTAAATTTTTGAAATCCATAGCAAATATTAAGTATGAAAAATTGGGAAATAAAAAATAAATTCTTATAATAATTTATTACGTAAGTAAATTTTACTTTTCTATTGCGCTAGAAAGAATCGTACGTCTGGCAATGTCTCTTTTTTTTAAAAAAATTTATCGAAATTTTAGAATAACTTAAAAAAAAAAAAAAAAAAAAAAAAAAAAAAAAAATTTATATATATATATATATATATATATATATATATATATATATATATATATATATATATATATATATATATATATATATATATATATATATATATATATATATATATATATATATATATGGTGTAATACATCAGTTAGGCTTGTATACATCGGCAATCTTCGGTCGTTCAGGTTAAATAAGTCGAATAAGTTTTGTTAGATCATCACTTATCGTACACAAACATTTTTTTTTTAAATTTATTTTCAAATATTTTACATAAATTTTCATTCCTAAGATTCGACAAGGATTCCAAAAATGTGATCATTTTTTACGTACGTTCAGTAGTTTTTGTAATATTTAAGTATGTTAAAGTGCAGTCTGACCTTTGCAGTGTAGTAGCACCAAAAAATTTAAAAATCATAGACATAAGAATTGGGTAAATATATTAATATAAATATAGTCAAGGTCAAATACCAGAAAAGGAATTTGACATGTCATATAGCTAGAAGGAATTATGGCAGATGGACAAGAGTGACCTTGTGTATATATATATATATATATATATATATATATATATATATATATATATATATATATATATATATATATATATATATATATATATATATATATATATATATATATATATATATATATATATATATATATATATATATTATAAAATACTGAATTGTTTTGGTCATCTAAATAGTGAGTGAGGGTGTATGTGTATATGTATGTGTGTGTGCATGTATGATTGATACACCTGCCTCGATGATCTGTGTGAATATTTTTTTTTTTTTTTTTTTTTTTTTTGTAAGTCCATTTCCTCTCTGGGTCGCCGCCATCTTTTTCTCTTTCCCTAGTTAGTGTTGCTCCACACCACCCCGCCCAAAATGTTTCATATTTTAACGTTTTCATTTCAGTTTCGTTCGATTATTTTTCGCTATTTCTCTCTCTTCTAAACTTTGTTATGACAATTAGGATTTATCGTTCAATTTACTCTCTTTTTTTTATTGTATCATTAATTTTCATTCATTGGAAATCCAACTTCCGTCCTTTTTAGTTGAATACGGTTTTTTTTTTCTTCTTTCCAAGCCTCTCCTCAACCCCGTTATAATATAATTTCTTTTTATTTTTCATAATATTTCGTTAATTTTTATTATTGATTCATGCCTGTTTATTTGAAAACTGTTAAAAGATTAACGATTTATATTCTTAAATTCATTGTTATTCAGTAGATATTATTGTTATTAATTCTCATTAGTATTTGTTTATTATTTCGCCGCATGACTCACTCGGTTTTAATAGGCGGGCAGCGTGATCTGAAATTTTAATTAACGGACTACATACTGGTAGCCCTCTTTTCTTTTTTTTTTTATTTATTATCAATTTTATTTATGTGCGAAAAAAAAAAAGAAAAAAAAAATTCTGTACCTGTAGACGAATAATAATAGCTTGGGCAGTTCAGTTGTTATATTGCTCTTGTCTTGCAGTGCTGTTTTTGTTAAAACGTAAAATATTTAAACGTTGAGTATAAAGCCTGTAATTTTCTAGTGGAAAAACAATGCGTAATAAATTCAAATTTTAATACATAAATTACGTCATTTTATTTATTTGTTCATATGTTATAATTTTGTTTATTATAATATATTTAACAATAGATTGGTCATTTGCACAAATATTTATAGGCTATATTGTTGATGTGTAGTTACCATTCCGAAATATTTCTTGAGTTTCATATATCAAAAGCTAAAAAATAAATAAAAATGAAAAATGTATTGAAAACTTGAAATACTATCTAAAAATAGGTGATAAGTAATGGTTATGTTGATTTTATTGTGAACGTATAAAAAAATTATCAATGTTGAGGTGTAAATGTAGATAATTCGACACCAGGGAGGGGAAGTGGGGGGCAGTTGTAATAGAAATTGATTGATGAATCTTACTGACAATGTTAAAAAATGTACTATGTTGACATACATATTCTTCCCACAATCGAAGCGGTTGCTCGATAGGCCCTTATTCAACATCAGGGATCATTTCTATTTCCCCTCAAAATATTGTAGCCCTCAGATATGTCTAGAGTACAGTTTTGGGTTGGTTCCATCACCACCAAGGTTCCGGAGCAAATTTCAAAGTTTAGTTCCATATCGCTCAGCAAGTTTCAGCTACAATTAAGGATCAGTGCGATCAGTAAATTTCTGCTCCATCTTCACCATTCCACCATATTCCTTTCTCATCCATTTTCTTTTTAGATGTTATTTTCTTGCAAGAATTTTTATTTTTTATTTTTATTTTTAAAAGTTGGTACGAAGATCATTTAAAAATAATATACAAAACTGTTAATGTAAATAATCCGATAACAGGGGGGAGGGGGGAGAGAGTTGTAATATAAATTGATTGATAAAACATTTATTTGATAAGTATATTTTTTTATATATAAAAAACGAAATATGGATAAGTGTATATATATACGAGAATCACAAAATTTTCTCTATTTTCATTTAGCGCTTAAAAATAAACATTAGTATACCAATTTTTATCGGAAAAATTATTCTTAAAAATAAATATTACTTTACGAACCATTATCGGAAAAATATTCTTAAAAATAATATTACTATATGAAATATTATCGAAAAAAATATTCTTAAAAATAAATATTACCATACGAACTATTATCGAAAAAATATTCTTAAAAATAAATATTACTATAAGAACTATTTCCGAAAAAATTATTCTTAAAAATAAATTAATAAAAATAAAAAAAAAAAAAAAAAAAAAATTAATATTTTTAAAAATAATTTTTTGAAAATAGTTCCCTATATATATATATATATATATATATATATATATATATATATATATATATATATATATATATATATATATATATATATATATATATATATATATATATATATATATATATATACTCCGGTAGTAAAAGGTAAGAAGCCAACATAATTTGCACCACAGTTAGGGAAAAACCAAAATGTTATTCAAATTCAATGGCCGATAGGACCCGATTGAAAGGTTGCAAGCCGATGAAGGTGCTGAAAATAGAAGGAAAAATATCCTAGATTTCATCAGGGGGGTACAATGTAAGAATGAAAATGGGGGTTAATTTTTCAGGGGTCAAAGAGTTGGACAGATAATATTATATGATACTGTATATTGCCCCTTTAAGGGTATTAAAGATGAGTATAAGGCAGGGGGTTCCCGACCCTTTTTTTCTTTTTGGTTTCTGGACCCCTGTAATATTTTATCATAGACCCCTTAGCTCATATGGACCCCCCGAAATAGGAATTCTGTGGTCCTCTGGGTCCATATAAACCCAGGTTTGTACTATATAAAGCTATTTTGAAGAAAAAAAACGTTTTTTTGATTAAAAAGAGTAGTGATTAGAAGTTTCACGAAGGACCACTCCCTCCTTCAGATAGTAACACGAACCATCTTCAGTAGTATGCGTACTCATTCATCCGCTTTTCCATGCCCACATCCTAGGATATCTGCAACTCATTCATCAGAGTTCCATACCCACATCCTAGGATATCTGCAACTCATTCATCAGAGTTCCATGCCCACATCCTAGGATATCTGCAACTCATTCGTCCGAGTATCATACCCAGATCCTAGGGTATCTGCAACCATACATGTGAATGCACTAATATTAATTGATATTAAATCAGTTTTTTTTGTGGTCACTGTCGTTCTAAGAAATTTACTTTTAATTTGACAGGTATAGTTTGTATGGTGAATCTGTCAATTTTGTTGATCCTGAAATCCAAAAAAAATTTCCTAATATTTAATCTTTTTTCCCTAAAATTATTATTATTATTTCATGTCCTTTAAAAGAAGTCTAATAAGTTAAACCACTCAAATATTATTATTATTATTATTATTATTATTATTATTATTATTATTACTCTTATTATTATTATTATATTACTAAGATTATTTTGAAGTGCCAAAACCGTAATTATATATAAATATTTTTTAATTAAATATCACTTACCTCTTTGCTGTCTGGTGTTACCTATAAATAACTTATCACTTATATTATTATGCTATTAAATAACTTATCACATATATTATTGTACTATTAAATAACTTATAACTTATATTATTGTACTATATATTATCCCAGATTAATAATTGAATTGTTTGACAATCGTAAATTACATACAGCGTTATGGTTCCTTTTTGGCAAGTCGGCAACCCTCAAAGAAATTGGCAAGTTGGCAACCCTCAAAGAAATTTCTTACACATACATATAGATATATTTTAATAATTAGTTTTTAACAGTCTGAGGGTATAAATATATCTAAATAAAATAATATCTAAATTGTATATCTAAAATTTTTTGTTACGGATGAGTTTTTGTTTGCGAAGTTGAGTATTCTATAGTCAAGAAAATACATTTAGTTTTAAATAATAGCAGTTTCGTTTAATAATAATAATAATAATAATAATAATAATAATAATAATAATAATAATAATAATAATAATAATAATAATAATAGATAAATTATAGATAATTTTTATTTTAAACACCTGTTGTAATTTTTTTGTCATTATAATTTACATTATCATTCTGTCGTTTTACTTAATAAGCATGACGAGCAATCACACATACAACATACATACATACATACATACACATACATACATACTTACATACACCGTTGTATGGTATATATCTTATCAATTTATATATTTGCCATAATAAAAAGGATGTAAAGGTGATTAGGTGTAAATATGTGTGTAACATTTTTCTAATTAAAAGGTAGTAATTTTTTTTGGGGTGGGTGGGCGTAGGGTTAATTGCAACAGGTATTGAAAATAATTGAAACTTTGTTGAAGTTAAACTCATTTCATTTTTTTATTAATTAGTGGGTGATTGATTGTTAATATAAGTAATGTTATTATGGTATGTTGGTCTAGTTCAGGGGTTCCCACTCCTTTTTTTGGCTTGTGAACTACTGAGTCCTAACATAATATTTATTTATATAATATTTTATCATGTACCCCTTAGCTCATATCAGGGACTCCCAGAAATAACATTTTCCCCCTTGAGGACCCCCCTCAAAGGTTCAATGGGGGTCCATGTGAACCCCGGTTGAAAAACGCTGGTCTATTTCAAGGGTTCTTTTTTTTCTTTTTCTTTTTTGCGCGGAAAACTTTGTACAATTTTTCGTAGGATTGTAAAATCGCTACTCGCTGTCTTGTAAACTCGCCCAGTGTAATCGAGTATTTAGAGAACGTTATTTCTGTACCACGACAGTTCAAAAGAAAATCACAAAGAGAAAGCTCATAAAAGACTATTCACACAGTTACTAAAGGAAAACTTATGTCCAGGAACCCTAGAAATTTTCGGCTGAAACCTGGGATTCCTGTTATACCCACTTTCTGAACCACTGGTCAAATTCAGGAGCCCCAACCCTTGGCAAACGGAGGTGTTTACGTGTCTCGAAATTTATTTAAAATAAATTTATAAAATGTCCAAACAGTTTTTGTAACATTTGTGTGGTTTGTCCCAACGGTTCTTGAAACGTTTGTGTTCTTGTCCCAACGGTTTCTTTGGGACGTTTTTTATTTTTTGTTAATTTAAAGAATTCAATTCAAAGAAATCGAACTACTACTACTACTACTACTTCTTTTTTCCTTTTTCTTTTCTTCTTTTCTATTTTTTTTTCTTCTTTTTATTCTTCTTTTTCTTTTTCTTTTCTTTTTTCTTCTTCCTTTCCTTTTTCGTTTTTTCCTTTATCTTCTTTTTATCCTTTTTCTTTTTCTTTTTCTTTTCCTTTTTCTTCTTTTTATTCTTCTTTTTCTTTTCTTATTTTCTTTTTTCTTTCCTTTTTCTTCTTTTTCTTTTTTCTTCTTCCTTTCCTTATTCTTCTTTTTCTTCCTTTTCTTTTTCTTTTCTTTTTCTTCTTTTTCTTTTCTTTTCCTTCTTTTTTTTCTTCTTTTTCTTTTTTCTTCTTCCTTTCCTTTTTCTTCTTTTTATTCTTGTTTTTCTTTTTCTTCTTATTCTTCTTCCTTTCCTTTTTCTTCTTACTTCTTTTTCTTCTTTTTCATATTAATATTGCACTAGCCTTTGCTTCTTTTTATTAGTAAAGAAATAATAATAATAATAATAATATTCATCATCATCATCATATATTATTATTATTATTATTATTATTATTATTATTATTATTATTATTATTATTATTATTATTATTATTCCTGAGTGAATATGGAAGAATGAAAGCATTCAAAATACTAATCACAGCGTTTCTAAAATGAGGACAGAAAGTTTTTAAAAATTCACGAGTCATTTTCCAATTGATAAATCGTATTTCTTTTTCTCAGGGATGGACGATACCTAAAAAAATATCGATATTGAACGATACTTTCTTTAAGTATTTTGAATTTGAAATTATTACTTTTTTTTATTAATTGGTAATTAAAATATAAAATATTTATTTACTACTACTACTAATAATAATGATAAAATAATATTTCACTATAAATAAGACTACTACTACTACTGATAATAATAATAATAATAATAATAATAATTACGGTAATAATGCAAGATATTTTTTTAATAAATTCGTATTAAATAATAAAATAAAATAAAATAAATATTAAAAATAATAATTATTATATAATATATTATATATATATTATATATATATATATATATATATATATATATATATATATATATATATATATTATATATATATATATATATATATATATATATATATAATATATATATATATATATATATATATATTATTCGTTTCCGCAGTGCTCCACTAACACTGTGTGGGTATATTATGCCACAGTAAAATTTTCAATAGAGAAAAGACATGTTAAGCACAAGAAAGTCACTTCACCGATTTATTTTCAAAATATAGAAAATAACTGAAAAAAATTTGTTATTACATTTTTTTTTTTGCAACTTGTCCCACCGATTCGTTAGGACAATTTTTGCAGCGTACCGTTTAGTCCCTCCAACTCTTTAGTCTCTTAATTCCGGCATTTTCAATATTATCGAAAGGATATCGATATAGAGTTCGAAACTTAAAAATTTGGATTTCCAAATTTCCCTCTTTCGATATCTGTTTTTCTCTCTTAACATTTTTGTTTTCCTTTCCGGTCAGTTTATGACAGCTGTTGGAGACGTTTACTGTTCATCCTTCAAAAGCCAGGAGTGTTTCTCAAGGTTCTCTTAATGAACTTTAAAATGAAGAATATTGTAAGGTAGTAGACATTAGTGGACATTTAGAGGACATTAGTGGACATTAGTCGATATTAGTGGACATTAGTCGATATTAGTGGACATTTTTCGATATTAGTGGACATTTTTCGATATTAGTGGACATTAGTCGAAATTAGTGGACATTAGTTGACATTAGTCGATATTAGTGGATATTCGTCGACATTAGTCGATAATAGTGGACATTAGTCGACATTAGTCAATATTAATCGACATGAGTGGACATTAGTCGATATTAGTGGACATGTGGTGAAATGTTAAATAGGAAACAGTTGCTAGATAGTAGATAAAATAGAGCATCAGGAAGAACTATATATATATATATATATATATATATATATATATATATATATATATATATATATATATATATATATATATATATATATATATATATATATATATATATATATATATATATATATATATTATATATGCAAAGTGACATTCCAAAAACCATAGCCGATGCTTCTCAAGAAGATGACGGATAACGAAAGAGATAATAATAATAATAATAATAATAATAATAATAATAATAATAATAATAATAATATCTTTATGAGTTTCTTCAAAGCCATTATCAAGAATAGCAAACTTGTTGAAGTTTTGAATGAAATCTCTCTCTCTCTCTCTCTCTCTCTCTCTCTCTCTCTCTCTCTCTCTCTCTCTCTCTCTCTCTCTCTCTCTCTCTCTCTCTCTCTCTCTCTCTCTCTCTCTCTCTCTCTCTTAAATGATGATGATGATTGGCAAATATCAGTAAAAAACTCATCACAATTGATAAAGATGTTGCATGTTGAAAGATCATTTTAAGCTAAATTAAACTTTAATTTTCACGGTTACCTTGCCCATCATCAAGTATTATAATGGAATGATTTTATTCGATGGTGCCGACCTGATTTACCATAATAGACATAATAAACTATCTTGTTTTGACTTAAGGAATTGAGAAAATCTTATTTCTTTAAAGCAAGCTTCTAGTAATAGAGTTCAAATAAAGAATTCCACATCTCTGAAGTGGCTGGAAATATGAAATTCTCCGTAAAGTAATAGTGAATTCTTATATAATCGTATATATATATATATATATATATATATATATATATATATATATATATATATATATATATATATATATATATATATATATATATATATATATATATATATATATATATATATATATAAGATTAAAGTTGGGAGGTGATAACAAGCGGTTCCTCTTACGCCATAACTGAACTATTACAAGTTACAAAACAATTAATAATAAAAATAATAATAATAATAGTTTCATTTTAAAGAAAAAAGTTAAAATAATAATGTTTTTCTTAATGAAATAAAGTATAATAATAATAAATTTTTCTCCTAAAGAAATATAATAATAATAATAATAATTTTAAAGAATAGGCTTATAAAATAAAGTATATAGTATTTGTATTAAAAATACAGAAATTTTTATATAAAAATTCTAAATTTTTTATCTTTGTAAAATTTGTTCTAATTCAAAACAAAAACTTTGAACAATTTCACCCAATCACAGAATTATCTACGTAATGATGTAAATGGCGGCAGATTGGTATCTGGTCACGATTAGTGGGTCACCTTTGATAACCCGCGCATTACATGTTAAATCGGCAATTAAGTTAGGTTTGAGTTTGGTCTCTCTCTCTCTCTCTCTCTCTCTCTCTCTCTCTCTCTCTCTCTCTCTTTTCTCTCTCTCTCTCTCTCTCTCTCTCTCTCTCTCTCTCTCTCTCTCTCCATTGAAAGAAAAATAAATATCACACTGATTGTTATATTTGAAGAAAAATTTTCTAATTCATCATTGTCACAGGATTTTTCTTGTGGTTGCCCCAAGTACTTATTCATATACCGTTTATTATAAATTTAAATCCAAGCCGAGAAAACTAGGAAATAATATGGGGGAAACACAACTAAATTTTTTTTTTTAAAAATTAATATCGCATGAAAAAATGCTGTAGTCATTCTTACCTTTAACGTCTTCAGAATTTTAACATACAATCACAAAAATTTAACAAAGCACCTTCTTTTTTTACAATTTTATAACACAATTATTGTCTATTAAATAATTTTAAATCGATTATAACTCTTTCCATTTCTATTTAAAAAATATACGAGTATATATATCTAAAAGACATTTTATAACCCTTTCCATTTCTATTAATAAAAAAAATAA
>SEYY01000085.1:60330-65330 GCA_009176605.1 Armadillidium nasatum | reverse complement strand
AATTATTATTATTATTATTATTACTACTACTACTATTATTAGCACTATTTTATTATTATTATTACCACTTTTATTATTATAATTAATATTAACTATTATTATTATTTTTATTATTTTCATTATTTATTATTATTATTATTATTATTATTTTATAAAATTAAAATTTTAAGTCTTGTCTTCAGAAACTCCTTGTCTATAGAAGTAGGTAGTAGTACTAGTAATAATAATAATAATAATAATAATAATAATAATAATAATAATAATAAAATATTAGATAATAATAATAATAAAACATTTATTATTTTTATAATTACTATTATTAATATTTTTATTTATTATTATTATTATTATTATTATTATTATTATTATTATTATTATTATTATTTCCCTTAGGGTGATTACATATGGATCGAACCTGTATCGAGAAGGGAGTTCGACGTTGCCATCGGAGCGAGGGTCGTGAGTGCCGAGGGTCGTCGAATACAGGTGTCAGATGATGATGGCACTGTGATATATATATATATATATATATATATATATATATATATATATATATATATATATATATATATATATATATATATATATATATATATATATATATATATATATATATATATATATAATATATTTATTTTCTATCATTAGCATTCCTTTTGGACTATTATTATTTACAGTTATTAAAATTATTATTATTATTATTATTATTATTATTATTTATTATTATTTTATAAAATTTTATTTTAAAAAAAAAAAAATTTTAAATATTTTTTTAATTTTCACTATCACTTCAGTTATTGTTATTATTATTATTATTATTATTATTATTATTATTATTATTATTATTAAAATTCATGTTTAAAAAAATTTTTTTTTACTTATATATTTATTTTTATTATTAGAATTTTTAAGAACTTTTCGCAATTTTTTAATTCTTTTTGACATCTTTATAAATTTTTTTTTTTACATATTTTTAAAATTTTTTATTTTGAAATATTTTAAATTTTTTTTTAAAAAATTTAAATTTTTTTTAAATATTTTAAAATTTTTTACTTTAGTTTAAAATTATTCGATTATTTTATTTAATTCTTGATTATTTTAGAATTACTTTAAATTTTTTTCAGTATTTAATACTTATGCGATTATTTCGATTTTTTTTAGTATTTTTTTTTTAGAATTATGTTGAATTTTTCAGTTCTATTAGAATTTCTTATATTTTTCAGTACTTAGAATTATTTTGAATTTTTGAATTTTTCAGTGCTTTTAGGATTTTATTATTTTTCAGTACTTTTAGAATTATTTTGAATTTTTCAGTACTCTGAATTATTTTTATTTTTTTCTGTACTTTTAGAATTGCTTTGAATTTTCAGTGCCTTTAGAATTTTATTGAATTTCAGTATTTATAAAAGTACTTTGAATTTTTCAGTATTTTTAGAATATTTTAGTACTTTTAAAATTTTATTGAATTTTCAATATTTTTAGAATTATTTTGAACTTTTCAGTACTTTTAGATTTTTTAATTTTTCAGTACTTTCAGAATTTTTTTTTGAAGTTTTCAGTATTTTTAGATTAAATTTTGAAATTTCAGAACTTTTAGAATAATTTTGAGTATTTCGGTACTTTTAGAGTATTCTAGAATTTTTGAAGTTTTCAGAATTCTTATAACATTTTAGAATTACTACATATATTTACAATAATGTTATTGGTTATATTTCATTGTACTTTCATAATTTTGACTTTTTCTGTACTTTTAGAATTTTCTAAAATTATTGGAACTTTTTCTGTACTTTTAGAACATTTTATCATTTTTGAAACTCTTTTGAAACTTATTTTTCAATATCTAAATTTTGAAACATTTTAATAATTTTAAAACTTCTTTTTAAAAACTTAATTAAAACATGTTTTAAAATTTAGAACATTTAGACCATTTAGAATACTAACCCCCCCCCCCTCTTCCCTCCTTTTCATCAGGAAGAATGGCTTACCCCGGAGAGAAGAATTAAGGCTATGCACCCCACTTCGGTGCAAGGGGTCGAGGATATGATCTCTCTGGGGGATCTTCATGAAGCAGGGATTCTCAGGAACCTTCTTATAAGATACAATGAAAATCTTATTTACGTGAGTATTATTATTATTATTATTATTATTATTATTATTATTATTATTATTATTATTACTATTGGGATTTTAATTTTCAGAGTATTTTAATTAAGGTAGTATTTATTTATTTATTTGCTTGCTTATTATTATTTTTTTATTATTTTTATTATTTATTATTATTATTATTATTATTATTATTATTTTCCTAATTTTTTTTAAATAAACAATATTTTAATTTAAATCGAATGGAATAAATCTATTATTTTTATTTTTTTATTTATTAAAGTTATTTTTAATTTGCCATTTTATTTATTTTATTTTTTATTTATTTACTTTTTTTTTTTATAACAGACTTATACTGGTTCAATTCTTGTAGCTGTGAACCCATACCAAATATTACCCATTTATACCGGGGACCAAATCAAACTCTATCGGGGGAAAAAAATTGGAGAATTACCCCCACATATATTTGCGATAGGGGACAGTTGTTACAATAATATGAAAAGATTTAATCAAGATCAGTGTATAGTTATCAGGTAACTATTTAGGGTTAAAATTAGTTACTTCACTGGTTAATGTTATTGGTTTCATACTAGTGTATAGTTATCAGGTAACTATTTAAGGTTAAAATTAGTTACTTCACTGGTTAATGTTATTGGTTTCATACTAGTGTATAGTTATTAGGTACCGTAACTATTTAGGGTTAAAATTAGTTACTTCACTGGTTAATGTTATTGTTTTCATACTAGTGTATAGTTATCAGGTATGTATTTAAGGTTTTCAGGTTACTATTTAGGGTTAAAATTAGTTACTTCACTGGTTAATGTTATTGGTTTCATACTAGTGTATAGTTATCAGGTAAGTATTTAAGGTTATACTAGTTAGTTCACTGGTTAAGGGTATTGGTTTCATACTAGTGTATAGTTATTAGGTACCGTAACTATTTAAGATTAAAACTAATTACTTCACTAGTTTTGTTATTGGTTTCTAAACATTTTCTACTAGTGTATAATTAGGTAACTATTTGAAATTGAAACTAGTTACTTCACTAGTTATGTTATTGGTTTCTAAACATTTTATACTAGTGTATAGTTATTAGGTAACTATTTAAGGTTAAAACTAGTTACTTAACCAGTTCTGTTAGCGGTTTCTAAACATTTTATACTAGTGTATAGTTATTAGGTAACTATTTGAGGTTAAAACTAGTTACTTCACTAGTTCTGGTAGCGTTATCAAAATATTTTATACTAGTGTATAGTTATCAGGTAACTATTTAAGGTTAAAACTAGTTACTTCACTGGTTAATGTTATTGGTTTCTAAAACATTTTATACTAGTTCATAGTTACCACATAACTAACGGAAATTTGTTACATTTACGTAGGTCTAACCTTGTTCATGCCTAACTTACCAAACCCTAATGGGTAATTAATGTTTAATATGTGTGTATCTTGTATCCAATTTTAAATTAATGATGAAAATTATATTATTTTTATTTATTAAATTCTTTCGAGAAAAATTTATTACTTATGACTTACATATTTAAAATGGATAATATATAATATGTGTAAATTGCATCAAATTTAAAATTAATGGTGAATGTTATGTTATTTTTATTTATTAAAAAACATACCTAGCCTAACCTTACCAATGCCTAACATTCGTATGCCTAACAAATAAGAACTCTTCCTATAAATGTAATTACAACTAATTTAAAATTAATGATAAAGTTTATATGCCATATTGATTCTACTTCATCTTCCTCTTTCTAATATTTTATTTTCTATTTCTTTTTCTTTTTCTTTTTTTTTATTTCCACAGTGGCGAATCAGGAGCAGGGAAGACAGAGAGCACGAAATTGATTTTACAATATTTAGCCGCCATTTCCGGGAAGCATTCCTGGATAGAGCAACAAATACTAGAAGCCAATCCAATATTAGAAGGTAATTAGCAATCATAATTTCAAATTTTTGTACTTACAAATCAAGGAAATAATATAATATTTATTTATTTATTTATTTATTTCACTTATCACCTTTCCCACTTTCTTGGGGTGATGCCCGTCACAGTTCCCTCACATATACATACCCATTCTCATCTTTCCTCCTCTTTCACTACCGCCCTCCCTCTCACTCTGTCCTCCGTAAGTCTACTACCCTCTTCTAAACTTAATTTCCTTAAAATTTTTTCCTTCCTTATATACTATATATATATATATATATATATATATATATATATATATATATATATATATATATATATATATATATATATATATATATATATATATATATATATATATATATATATATATATATATATATATATATTATATTTTATATTATATATTTTATATATTATTTATATATTTTATTTAAGTTTTAATTTTTAATTATTTATTTTAAGTTTTTATTTTTAATTATTATTATTTATATATTTCAATATATATATATATATATATATATATATATATATATATATATATATATATATATATATATATATATATATTAATAATAAATTAAAAATTTTAATTTATTTTTTTATTATTATTATTATTATTATTATTATTATTATTATTATTATTATTATTTTTTATTATTATTATATATTATTATTATTATTATTATTATTATTATTATTATTATTATTATTATTATTATTATTAGCATTTGGTAATGCCAAGACGATTCGCAATGACAACTCCTCCCGTTTCGGCAAATATATCGACATCCACTTCAACGCCGAAGGAGTCATCGAAGGGGCGAGAATAGAGCAGTACCTGCTGGAGAAATCTCGTCTCGTGTCCCAGGGAGGCGATGAGAGGAATTATCACATTTTTTATTGTATGCTGGCGGGAATGACGAGGGAGGAGAAGCAGAAGTTGGAACTGACGGAAGCG
>SEYY01000085.1:42830-50330 GCA_009176605.1 Armadillidium nasatum | reverse complement strand
TCCTGGAGCAGGAAAGAGACCGAGTTCTGACGATGAAAATTACTATTCTTCAGCGTTGCGTACGTGGCTGGTATTATAGAAAGAGGTTTGTCTTATATATATATATATATATATATATATATATATATATATATATATATATATATATATATATATATATATATATATATATATATATATATATATATATATATATATATATATATATATATATATATATATATATATATATATGTGTTGTGTGTATGTTTAATTAATTGAATACAGTATATCTTTTATTCATTTGTTTAAATATCAATTTCTTTTTAACGTAATATTTTTGTTTCTGGTTATTTAATGTTTAGTATTTATTATATTTTTTTTATTTTTTATTTTTTTATTTTATTGTATTTAAAATTCATTAAACTTTAAAAATATTATTACAGTAATTTATACTTTATATGTCATTGTATCCTTAGGTTTTTAAAGATTTTATTTTTGGGTTAATAAAACGTTAGTTTTTAGATCATATTAGTTTTTAGTTTATATTTGTTTTAGTTTATATTAGTTTTTAGTTCATAGTTTTAGATCATTAGTTTTAGTTTATTTTTGTTTTTAGTTTATATTAGTTATTAGTTTATATTACTTACTAGTTCATATTAGTTTTGTTTATATATAGTTTTTAGGTCATATTTGTTTTTAGTTTAAATTAGTTTTTAGGGAATAGTTTTTAGTTTATATTAGTTTTTAGTTTATATTTTAGTTCATATTGTTTTAGTTTATATTAGTTTTTAGTTCATATTAGTTTTAGTTCATTTTAGTTTTTAGTTTATAAATAAATATAGTTCATAATAGTTTTAGGTCATATTAGTTTTAGTTCATTATAATTTTTAGTTCATATTAATTTTTAATTTATATTAGTTTTTAGTTTATATTAGTTTTTAGTTCATATAAGTTTTGAGATTATATAAGTTTTTAGGTCATATTATTTTTTAATTTAAATTAAATAGACGATTTCATAGTTTCATATGGCAAATCGTTACCCTATTTTAATGACTTTAATTAATAGGATGGAAGCTTTATTACATATATTAGAAGATTTAGTTACAGTAATATTTTAATGTAATTTCTTAACTGGTGGGGTAGAGATAATCTACTCATATTACTTATGCTTTTATTATGCCTTATGATTCTAATTCTCTCAAGAGTTTATTCAGAAAATGATACATTTACAGGCTTACTATTTTTCCCTAGGTCTTGCATTGCTAAATACAGTAACCATTTATTAAAATTACTAAAGAACTATGTATATTGTTTGCTTGTATTTTCTATTATATTGATAGATGGTCGGTTGATTGATTTACTGCTTTGTATGATCGAGTATTAACATATTAGGGAACGTAGTATTATTCATTGAGCCCCCTTCCACCCTCACCCCTCAATGAAAGGATCCCTTCCTCTATATTTTGTATGGAAAAAATGTCTTCATCTGAATTTTAAATGCGTTTGAAGTAACTCGTATATATAAGTTCGGGATTTCTGGGATCACAGCCGTCCTGCACTGATGCATTTAACGGTCTGCTTTGGTGGTCTCAATTCCAGAAAAATATTTTATGGCTAATGTGCTAAGTGAAATTCATATTCTCTTATGAGTAATGCCAACCGATGCCCCAAACACTGTTGAAATTGATACTCTCAACTATATTTTTTACTTCTTCTTTCAACCAAGAAAAAATATATCTTGTTTCTAAAGACTTTAAATAATAAAAATCAATTATGATAACTTACTTTCAGATTCAAGAAGATGAAAGAAAGTGCCATTGTTATACAAAAGTATTATCGAGCTCATGCGCAGAAGCAGCGTTACAAAGCCATGAGGGTTGGTTACATGCGTCTTCAAGCAGTCATTAGGTCCAGAGTAGTTTCTCACAGATTTAGGCATCTTCGGGGTCATGTTGTATCTCTACAGGTAAAAAATATATCACAGTTTTATTTGTTTTAAATTAACTTTAATAAAATAAAATTAGGACATTAGTATGTTTTTAAGTTATTGTAGTTTTCTACTCTTCTTCTTCTTCTTCTTCTCCTCTTCCTCACTATTTTTTTTCTTTTTTTTTTTATTTCAAACATCTTTTCTACTAATAATATTTAAATTTTAAAACACCTAGACAAATATGACTAATAATAACCTTTTGCAGGCAAGGTGTAGGGGCTATTTAGTGCGACGGGAGTTACACCGACAAATGTGGGCCGCAACTAAGATTCAGGCACACGTCCGAGGAATGATCGCTCGAAGACATTACAGGAAGCTCAAATCTCGGAATGAATACGCAAGACTTAAATTCGAAGAAGAAAAAGCTCTGCGGAAACAGATGGATAAAAAGAAAGCCAAAGAGATTGCAGAAAGAAATTACAGAGTAAGTTCTTCTTTTAATGCTTTTTCCATGATTTCTTCCATCAATAAACTTATTGAAATAAAAAAATTAATATCTTTAATAATGTCCTTTTATCTTTTTAGTAATTTTATTATTTGTTAATGCGTTAAATATTTAATTAATATTTCACATAGGAAACTTCAAAAATTTTTCCTATTAATATTAATCTCTTATTCCTTTTAATTTATTTTTTAAAGCAGTAGGGTAGTTAAACTCATTCTATTATTCATTTTGTTTAATTTTACTTGACCTTTAACCATTTAACCATTTTAATATACAGGAGCGTATGATTCGTATGGAGAGGGAGGAAGAAATGCAAGAACGCAAAGAAAAAGAAATAATGGAGCGTAAAAAGATGAGGGTTATTGAAGCTGAACGCCAGAGGGATGAACCCGTTGATGACTCAAAATTGGTTGAACAAATGTTCGATTTTCTACCCGACAACGCCTCAGAAACACAAGCTCCACCTTCTGCTTTCAAAGTATGATTTTTAATGGTTTGAAAACTTAATAAAGTTTTTAACTTAAATCTTTTACAGTAAATTTTAATGAATAGATGGGAGTAGTGTTATTACCCAGTTTATTTCAATTAAAAATGATATGAATGTTGGAGTAAGAATTCATTAAATTTTAGTTTATATTAGTTTTTAGGTCATAGTTTTTAGTTTATATTAAATTTTAGTTTATATTAGTTTTTAGGTCATATTAGTTTTCAGTTTATATTAATTTTTGGTCATATATTATTTATATTGGTCATATATTATTAATTTATATTAATTCATTCATTAATTTTTTTTGAAGTTCTTAATTTTTATTCTTAAACAATTTAGGATCTTCCAGCTCCTCGAGGGGCAATATCAGGCGAAGATGTCATAACGGGTATTCCTCGGACGACGACGGAACATGATGAAGATTTATCGGAATACACTTTCCAAAAATACGCTGGCACTTACTTTCAGGGTAACGTTAACCACCAATATTCGAGGAAGCAGTTGAAACAGCCACTTCTAGCACTACAGACGCAGGGAGATCAGTTGGTAAGGAAAAAAAAGTACTCTTTCTAGTATAATATTGATATTATTAGCTTGGGCGTAGAGGGAGATTTTTAAGCAGATCAGAGTAATGAAAAATATTGGAGGGGTAGGGGGGAGTCTTTCCCTCAGCCCTTTAGCCCAAGTTTTGACATCGCATTTGATGCTTGTTTTACTTACTTCCTATTATTATTATTATTATTATTATTATTATTATTATTATTTGTAAGAATTATAGTAGTAATGTTAGTTTTTATAATACTGTATAAGTAGTTTTTTTTTTTATTATTTGCCTAATCAATCTGTTATTTTTTTAGGCTGCCTTAGCGCTATGGGTTACTATTCTAAGATTCATGGGTGACATGGCAGAGCCTAAATACCACATGATGGACCGAGACACCACCTCAGTCATGTCGAAAGTGTCCGCCACTTTGGGAAGAAATTTTATAAAGAGTAAAGAGTTCCAGGAGGCTCAGTTGATGGGAATGGATCCGGTTTGTGATTAACCATTTTATATTTTATTTTCACTTTGTTTTTTTTTTTTTATCTTTTTCTCTTCTTTACTACTACTACTACTTCTTCTTCTTCTTCTTCTTCTTCTTCTTCTTCTTCTTTTTCTTCTTCTTCTTCTTCTTCTATTTTCTTCTTCTTCTTCTTCTTCTTCTTCTTCTCCTCCTCCTCTTCACAATTTTTTTCTTTTTCTTTTTCTAATTTAAACATATGTCTCCTTAGTATGCTTTTAAGTTCCGTTATAAAATAATAATTTATAAAAAAATTATTTAAATCACCTTCGCCTCACATGATCACTTAACATCTACCCTTCATTCATTAATTTATTCATTTTATTCATAAATTCTTTCACTATCTAATAGTTAAATTAAATCATTCATTCATACACATTAAAAAAAAATTTTTTTTACTGTAAAATTTATATAAGTATTAATTATTATTATTATTAATTCGATTTACTTTTAATTTAAAGAAAATTAAAGGCGATGGGAAGGAGTGGGGAGAGAGGAGGGGGGAGGGTCGGAATTTTAAATATACATATAAATATAAATATAAACAAGGAATCATTTATTAAATATTTATATTTGATATTAAAAAAGTAAATAATAATAAAAATAATCTAAAATTGGAAAGATCTACATATTATTATTAATATTATTATTATTATTATTATTATTATATTTTGTTATTATCAACTAAAATATCGAACTTCTATCTATTTATCTATCTTGTCTATCTATCTTTCTATCTATTATTATTATTATTAAGAATAAGTATTTCATTATTATTATTATTATTATTATTATTATTATTATTATTATTATTATTATTATTATTCCTCAGGTTATGTATATGTCACAGAAAAATCGCTCTATTCGTCACAAATTAGTGTCCTTGACGCTGAAGAGGAAGAACAAACTCGGTGATGACGTCAGGAGGAAACTGCAGGAGGACGAGTATACGGCCGAAAGTTACTCCTCTTGGCTTGACTCTAGGCCGACCTCGAACCTAGAGAAACTTCACTTTATTATTGGTCATGGAATACTTAGGGCTGAACTAAGGCATGTTTGTAATAATAATAATAATAATAATAATAATAATAATAATAGATAGATAGATAGATAGATATTTAAATTAGATTTATTTCTATAAAAATAGAATACAAGTAGCCTATTTAAAGATAACATTAATAGTAATAATCAAACTTGTAATTGATTGCATTCTCCTGTCTACTGTCATTCTTGGAAATGATCAGATTACTTGTACGGAGATATCAAAGTTAAGCTTAATTCATTTATTTCCTTGAGAATTTTATTGAAATATTTATCCATACATTTTTTAAAGCCACTGCGTAAAATTGTTTTCCACTACTTCCTACTTTCGTTGTGGAACTTATTCATTAGTAGTAGTAGTACTACTAGTAGCAGTAATAGTACTACTACTACTACTCTTCTTCTTTTCTTCTTCTTCTTCTTCTTCTTCTTCTTCTTCTTCTTCTTCTTCTTAAACCAATATCGCTCTCAGTTCCTTCATCTCAAAGACATGCAATCTTTTCCTCACCTGAGCATTCATCATCCATAAATCAAATTAATTTTAGTAATTTCTATGTATTTCTCTAGAGATGAAATTTATTGTCAAATCTGCAAACAATTAACGAATAACCCTTCTAAGTCCGCCCACGCCCGTGGATGGATTTTACTGTCCTTTATGTGTGGGCTGTTTCGCCCCGTCCGAGAATTTCGTCAAATATTTACTTAATTTTATAAGGGAAGGCCCCCCTGGATACGCTCCCTATTGTGAGGAACGTCTAAAACGAACTTTTTCAAATGGTACAAGGAACCAACCCCCAAGTTGGCTTGAGTTGCAAGTTAGTATTTTTTAAAAAACATCTTTATTGTTTATTAAATGTTTTTAATTTATTTTAAATTCTAAGCAATATATTTGTCTTGTATATTTTAATTATTTTGGCAGCTATACCATGAACTTTGTAGTATCTTTATATAATATAATTATATAATAGATATTTTCTGTGAATGTCAAAATATTATAACCATTTTATTTTTTTGAATTGTTTCGTACATTATCCATATTTATATTTAATATACTTAGTATTAATGTTTTTAATTATATGCTTGTATAAATCACGGTTTTTTTTTTTTTTTTTAATAAAAGAAAGGTTAACATTAAATTTAGACTCTCTATAGCTCTAAATTAAATGTTTGACATTTAATTAAAAAAAAAGTGTCAAAGATTAAATTTAGGCCCGCTGTTGCTGTAAATTAAATGTTTAACATTTAATTAAAAATAAGGTCAAACACAATTTAAACCCTAATCCCCCTATAGCTGTAAATTAAATGTTTGACACTTAATAAAAAAAGGGTCAAACATTAAATTTAGACCCTCTCTAGCTCTAAATTAAATGTTCGACATTTAATAAAAAAAAGGGTGGTCAGCATAAAATTAAAACTCTCTAAATGAAATTTTTGGCTTTATATTAACATCAAATGATGCCCTATTAATATATATTCAGATTTTTTTTTAACTTAAATTAATGTTTTCCTTACTCAAGCACAAATTGTTAGTTAACTATTTAGAAATTGAAAAATAATCGATTTTAATAGCTTTATTTGTTAGTTAACTATTCAGAAACTGAAAAATAATCGATTTTAGCTTTAATTGTTAGTTAACTATTTAGAAATTGAAAAATAATCGATTTTAGCTTTAATTGTTAGTTAACTATTTAGAAACTGAAAAATAATCGATTTTAGTTTTAATATAATGTTACTGCAGCCTATATTTAATTTTTTTTAAAATTTACATTAATTTTCTTTTAATAGGCAACGAAATCTAAAAAGCCTTTACTTCTACCAATTACATTTATGGACGGCAACACCAAGACACTTTATGCCGATTCAGCAACAACCGCGAGAGAATTGTGCAATCAACTATCAGACAAAATTGGTCTTAAAGATCAGTTTGGATTCTCCTTGTATATTGCCTTATTTGATAAGGTACGTTTAGTATTATTGTTGTAGGCAGAATATTTTTTTAAAAGCGTGAGGGGAGGTCGAAGACCTTAGAAAAATTATAATTATAAATTCCTGTTTATTATTATTATTATTAACAGCGGGAGGGAGATTGAAGACCTAGAAAAATTATAAATTCCTGTTTACTATTGTTATTGCTATTATTATTATTATTATTATTATTATTATTATTATTATTATATTTTGAAGATAGATATTATTTTTATCTTTTTTTTATTTCCAATTAATAAAAGAAATCTTCAAAACATAAAGAAATGATAGACCTTGTTTTTAATTAATTTTTTTAAAAATATCAAATCATATTTATTATTTTTTATCAAGTTTACACTATAACATAGGGATAAATATACCTAACATATGAATATCAAATCAAATCAAAAAGCCTGAGAATGAATATACCTAATTTATGAATGAATACATGTCCTATATTGGGATGAATATACGTAAAGTCATGGATGTATATCTAACATTGTAATGTATATACCTAAGCCTGATTTTC
>SEYY01000085.1:15000-20000 GCA_009176605.1 Armadillidium nasatum | reverse complement strand
ATATATATATATATATATATATATATATATATATATATATATATATATATATATATATATATATATTAGAGAGTTACTAAAAGTGATGAAAAGACCAGAGGCCCATATGAATCCTACTGGCGTAGAGGAAATTTAAACTGTCATCCAAACTAAGCAGAAAACATTGCTAAAGGGATTGTTATGGAACACGTCAGGAACTGGAATACCTAACGAACTGGACATTCGAAGGACCGAAATCATCAATCGGCGATAAAAAAAAAAGTAGTCTTTTATTCAAAAGATATAATTGATGAAAAGTTCTCAAGATAAAATATAACTTTTGTAAAAATGATTATGTTGTTCCAATTAAAGATGGTAGAGTTGTCGAAAGAAAAAGGAAAGGTATTAGGTGTTAAATTTCACAATCTTCACTCGATTCCACCAAGCACCTTCTTAACAAGTAGAATTGGAAGTAAAAATCGGGAGGGAGATTTGAAATCGAGTGTAAGAATGGAGCGTCGAGTAATTTGCATTTGATTGGATAAGACTTGAAGAGCTATTGAAATAATTAACAAGGTGTAAGAATAGAATCCAGAGGAACACCACCAGTTGACAGAATAAGAACAAGATAATTCATAAACAATTCTTGACATGGAGCAACTTGAGGGGTAATCTAACATGCTTGGTTAAACTGAAGGAGAAAGCTCTAAAGAAGAGGACTTTTAGAAGATAAAAGATAGTGGATAAACAAAATGCAACAACCAAAGACTTAATATAGAGACCTCTAAAGTATTAAGACCATGTATATTAAAATTGGAATATGTGTCACCATTTCACCTTAAAGCCTTGAAAAATAATTCATTAAAAGGTAAATGGATCGAGTTTTCAGATAATCAAGGACATTGATTTAAGGATACATTTAATATCCATAGACAAATATATTTAACAGTTATTAGGGCGATAATTTGGTGGAAGATTAGAATGTCATAATCTATTGAGAATTGAATGTGCAAACGTCTTCCATCGCTGAAGAAATGAATTAGTCTTTAATCGAATAAAAAAAAAAAAAAATTGGTCGATTTTGGTACAACTATAAACTATACTCCTAAATTTTTAATGGATATTTAAAGCAGGAGAGTAATGTCATCTAGACTAATTGCTCCTGAACGTTGAAATAAGACAGGATTCCATGCACCTATTCATATGTATTATAAGGTGAAGGAGAATGGAAAGATGGGAGATCTCTGGAGCCATTTTTATGGTAAAATTGGTTTGGTATGTTTTTTTAAAGACCTTTCATGATATTTTATACTTTTCCACAGGTCTATTTTCCTGACGATACTGACGAGGCATTTGAAGTGGACTCTTCGACACGAGCCAAGGACTTTTGTGCGTCTATCGCCCACAGGTTGAACCTGAAATCTCCCGAAGGTTTTTCGTTATTTGTAAAAATAGCGGATAAAGTCATATCAGTACCTGAAGGAGACTTCTTCTTCGACTTTGTCAGGCATTTAACGGACTGGATAAAGAAAGCAAGACCTTCGAGAGACGGTAAGCTACTACTTGATATGAAAAAAAGCGGAAAAAAAGTAGGAATGAACAGTAGTGTTCGTCGATGTAACTGGATTAAATATTGTGTTAGGGCTTGTCTTCATAAATATATATGGCTTTTAAAATAGCTTAGGGATTAACATTTAAAAATAATAATAATATAAATCCAATTTTGGATCACTATTTTACTTCAGTTGGAATTTTAATTAAGTAGTTCGTACAAATTAATTAATTAATTACAAATTATATTTAAATTACTTTGAATACTTTGAAATATTAAATAATTATGTAAAATGTGTTTAGGTTTGGAAAATGTAATATTAAATTTTATTTTTTTAAAATTTTTTTAAATAGGAACGACGCCACATTTTACATATCAAGTATTTTTCATGAAAAAACTATGGACGAACACAGTTCCTGGCAAAGATAAAAATGCAGACACCATTTTCCACTTCCATCAAGAATTGCCCAAACTACTTAGAGGTACTTATAACATGTTCTCAAATACCCTTAAGATTTTCATATATTTCAACGATGAATTTGAGTTAATAAATATACGAAATCTTGAGAGACTTTTGTTGCGTAACGGGCTTTGTCCCTTTTTTTGTTTGTTTACATACTTTTAAAAGAATGAGAGTTAAACATTGAAAGCGTTATATATATATATATATATATATATATATATATATATAATATATATATAGATATATATATATATATATATATATATATATATATATATATATATATATATATATATAAGATATATATTTATATATATATATATTATTATATATATATATTATATATATTATTTATTTATTTTATTATTATATATATATATTTATTATTATACATATATATATATATATATATATATATATATATATATATATATAATATATAATATAATAATATATATATATATATATTATATATTATAACCTTCAACAAATCCCCAAAGATTCTCGGCCTAACATTTGACACACCCACTTTCTCCAAACACTTACAAAATGCAACCCAGAAAACTCAACATCCTCAAAACAGTGGCCAACACTGACATACACAACAACATACAAACCTCAATTGCAATCTACAAACAATTTATACGCCCCACCATCAACTATGCCTCCCCCATCTGGCACCCTCTGCTCTCCGACAAAAATTTCCAAAAACACAAAATAAGCCCTTCGCACCATCACCGGCTGCACACCCACAACCCCCCAACAACACCTTTAACGAAAAAAGATACTACCTTAAGGAACCACCTCAAATGATAGGCACCCAATTCTATGCAAAAACCCGTCTACCCACACACCCATGTCACAAAACTCTCCTCCAACCTACCAATCAAAGACTTAAACAACCTCCATCGTCCACCGGAGCCTTTTACAAACGGATCCTAAATCGCATTCCCCCTCCTCCCCCCAATACCACAACAACCAAACATATACACACTCAACTAACACATTCATATATGATCAACAGACCTCCAAATAGCATCCTTAACGAACCCCACAACCTCCCAAGACACTTACAAATCTCACTAGCAAATTGAGATGCGGGCACCACCCAAACTTACAACATTACAAACACAATTTCAATTTAAACCAGGCAACATCTTCCACTTGTACCAGATGCAAAAGGGCCCCGGAGACCGTAGATCACTTTCTTTTAGACTGTCCCTCCAACTATCGCCCCAAAATCTTCTGGGGCATCACTTCTTTGAAAGATCTCTGGACGAGACCGACTGCGGCGGGAGGCTTCATTAGCGAAGTGTGGCCGCCTCAACAGGGGTGGTCAGGGGTGAGAAGGTAAAAAAGGTAAGGTATATATATATATATATATATATATATATATATATATATATATATATTTATATATATATATATATTATATATATTATATATATATATATATAATATATATAGAAAGACAAGTCCCACAACCTTCAAACAAAGTGGTAGATTTAATGAAGATTTAATATATTTACTTACTATTCCAAGTAGAAGAGTTAAATAGGGAATGGGTTAGAATTTGTAGAAGGGTCAGTTACACGAAATTTTTTAAAAGGAGTGGGTATGTGAGGAAAAATATCTTGAAGAGTACAACCCAGTGTAGTAGCAATAAACATACTAATAGATTAGACATAACATTAAATAGAATAGAAACTCTATGAGAGACAAACCCAAGACTCAATTTTTTCAATAAGAGGTTTGTTTGCAAAACAGTTACAAATGAGATTAGTGCATCTTTCTCTCTTTCTCTCTTTAATTGTTGATATTTGAAACTGTAGTAATCAGTCAAGGCAAACAATTCATTAATATAATGATGAATAGATGAATTGGTGTGAGATCTATGAGGTAGTTGTGATTCCCACAACCATTTAAGTCTCACAATCAGTAATGATAAGAATTTAATGTAGGATCCAAAACTTACTCATGAAAGTGTATTAGACTTTTTAATGACTTGGTTGATATGATTTTCTTTAACACTTAATTTTTAGAATTTAAAAATTTGTTTGAAAGTAAAAAAATGTAAACAGTGTGTTTTGTTTATTTGGGGTTTTAAAAATTTAAATTATTATTATTAATTTATTCGTTTATTAAGAAAAATAAAAATTTTAAACATTTCATAAAACTTATTTTAAGAAATAATTTTATTTTATAATTTTCTTTCTTTTTTTTTAAGTTCTTTTATAAATAAATGTTTCAATATCTTTTTATAACATTAAGTTATATAACTTGCTTATAACATTGCTGCTGTCATTCAAATTGATATTTTTTTCAAATACTTATGAAAGTAGTTTTTGAGAAATTTTTAATAATCATTTTGAGATGTTTTAATAATCATTTTGAGATGTTTTTAATAATCATTTTGAGATGTTTTTAATAATCATTTTGAGATATTTTTAATAAAGTAATTTTTGAGATATTTTTTAATAATCATTTTGAAATATTCTAAGTAATCATTTTGAGATGTTTTTAACAATAATTTTGAGATGTTTTTTTAATAATCATTGACAAATTTTTAATAATCATTTTAAGATATTTTGTGATATTTAATATTTTTAGTGATATTTTTTAAACATTCAGTGATATTTAGTGTTATTAAGAGATAATTATTGACATTTATAGTGATATTATATAAACGTATTAACATAAACTAACCTTAAAAAACATTTTTTTTTTATTTGAAAAAAAAAAAAAGAAAAAAGAACTTTGGTCAGGACTATTTATGAATTTAAATGTGAACAATTTTTAGTTCTTTTTTTTTTATGGTTGTTATAATTAAATAAATTTTTGGAATGAAGTGAAAAATATTGAAAAATTAAAATTGTCAGTAATTGGAATATTCATCGGGAATCTTAAATTATCTGTGAAAACATTAAATATTAATAAAAATATCACCAAATATCTCAGAACATATCACTAAAAAATGTCATTAAATATCTCTTAATAACACTAAAT
>SEYY01000085.1:2500-12500 GCA_009176605.1 Armadillidium nasatum | reverse complement strand
TTATTATTATTATTATTATTATTATTAATTATTTGTTTTTATATTATTATTTTTATTTTATTATTAATAAGTATTATTGTTATTTTATTATTATTATTATTATTATTATTATCATTATTATTATTATTATTATTATTATTATTATTATTATTATTATTATTATTATTATTAATTATTATTTATACAAAGGTTTGAGTCCTGAAGAAGCTAAGGTTAACTTTTTAAGAATTATTCACCGATGGCCAACGTTCGGGTCCGCCTTCTTCGAAGTTAAACAGAGCACGGACCCCAATTACCCCGAGCAGCTTCTCATCGCCATAAATAAACACGGGGTTTCCCTGATTCACCCTCAAACTAAGGTAAGGAGAACACACATTAAAAGGAAAGATCGTAAACAAATTATCAATTAATGTGAATTTAAATTAATACCCGGCCGAGAGAGTAAAAAAAAACGGATATCCGGTTTTTGAAAGTTGCCGGATATCCGGTAAATTTGCTATCCTGTCCATAATATATTTTTTTTTATTATTATTATTATAAAAGCTCACATCTCACGGACATCGTGAACCAATTATCAATTAATGTGAATTTAAATTAATATCCGGCCGGGGAGTAAAATCCGGATATCTCTGGCCCATAATATTTTTTTTAATTATTATTATATAAGTTCACATCTCACGGGCGTTGCCTTAATCGAGGAGAGAAACTTTTCTAGGTTGTATATACCTAGGATCCCCAATTGGGATCGAACCGTCGCCCTCAAGCACGTAAATCAATCAGTCACTCTACCGTTTGAACCACGGTATATAATTGTATATTTTTTGGAGTCATATTTTCGATTTTTTAACTTTTTTGTTCAAACATTATTCATTCCTCCTTCTAGATTCACCATCTGTGAAATAAAATTAATAATATTAGTAACAAACTATATCTCATTTGATTTTCAGGAAATTCTGGTCACCCATCCATTTACTAGGATAAGCAATTGGTCGTCTGGCAACACTTATTTCCATATGACTATAGGTAATCTGGTTAGGGGTTCGAAACTTTTATGTGAGACGTCGTTGGGATACAAAATGGACGACCTCTTAACTTCGTATATTTCCCTGATGCTGACGAATATGAATAAACAGAAAACGATGCGTGGATAGTAATGGTCGATGAGGCCATTTTCTTATTCCGTCCCAAAGAAATAATAATACGTGAGTATTTCTTGCTTTTAAACTCATCTTATTAGATAGCGTTTAATTTTTAGAATAAACTAGTCAATTTTTGTTATCATCATCACCATACAACCTGATAGGCTGGAGGTGCCTGTCAGGTGCTACTCCCCCATAATCTTCATAGAGGTCCTTTGCGAGGAGTAGCTTTGGTAACTTGAACAGCTTCATTTTTACGTAACCGGCTTGCTGGGCCTTCACTACAACTTCCCATTGTTTACTATGGCTGGAATTCTGTGAGAAGAAATTGTAAACTACTGAGGAGTTTTCCCGCACCTGGCAACTGCTGAATAGAACCCCCTTTCTAGGGGTAAAGATCTGGATGTGCGCAATCAAAACCCAACCTCTTCAGAATAAATTTTAAGTCTTAGGCCTAAATCTTGCGATCTTGACTTTAATGATTTTATTTTAAATGAAGGAATAAATAGACTTGATTGTTTCGAAACTTTACAATTTTTATGTTGTAATTTTTGCATCTGAAGAAGACGTGATTTTATATTCATAATTTATTTACTATTTGAGAAATGGTTGTGGAATTTGAAAATAACTTTTATTCTGATAAAACGACGTATCGGAATATATAACGTAGTATATTTACTTAGGGTTAAAAAATAGCGTAAAATTTTTTTTATTTTTTTAGACGAACTTTTATGACTATATTTCCCTCCAAGTGTATATTTAATAAGTTATATTACTTACATGATATTCAATTAAATTTGTTACTATTAAAAAAAAAAAAAACATAAAAAGTTATGATATAATTATTAATTGTTAAAAATTATGATAATAATAATTATAATTTATTAAAAATTAAGTGTGTAATATTATTATTATTATTTATTATTAATTGTTTTTATTATTATTTATTTCAGATGTAGTCAAAATATGAGATACGCACAGCCATTATTAACATTCCAGGCAACTCGCCAGATATTATTATTATTATTATTATTATTATTATTATTATTATTATTATTAATTAATTATTATATATAAAAAAATTTATATTGTAAATTATTATATTTTGGTTAATTAATATTTTTTTTATTATTTTAATATTTAATATATTATAATATATAAATATATATATATAATATATAATATATATTATATATATATATATATATATATATATATATATATATATATATATTATATATATATATATATATATATATATATATATATATATATATATATATATATATATATATATATATATATATATATATATATATATATATATATATTGTGAAAATATTTTTTTTTTGTAAAAGACAAAATTAAATAAATGATAAGAAATAAAAAAAATGTTAATTTAAAAAAAAAATATAAATAAATTAAAAAAAATTAATGTATTGTAATAAAAATATATTGTTAAGTTACAGAAATTTTTTTTAGATTTCTAGAAAGAATTCCAAAAACTCTGGCCAACATTGGATACATGCGCCAATTGTGGTACACTGATGTATTGAAATATTAATGCTTATTTTAATTCGAAAATTTTGAATTGTGGCCAACAGGTACGCCAATGGTACATTGATATTGTTTGGAAATATCTAAGATTATTTTAATTCAAAAAAACCTTGAACTGTGGCCAACATTAGGTGCGCCAATTGTGGTACACTAGTTATTGTATTGAAATATCAATGCTTATTTTAATTCAAAAACATTGAACAGTGGCCAACAGGTCTCCCAATTATGGTACATTAATTATTGAATTGAAATATCAATGCTTATTTTAAATTCAAAAACTTTAAAATGTGTGCCAACAAGTGCGCCAATTGTGGTACACTAATTATTGTGTTGAAATATCGATGCTTATTTTAATTCAAAAACTTTCAACAACAGGGGCAAACAGGTGCGCCAATTGTGGTACACTAATTATTGTATTGAAATATCGATGCTTATTTTAATTCAAAAACTTTGAACAACAGTGGCTAACAGGTGCGCCAATTGTGGTACACTAATTATTGTATTGCAATATCAATGCATATTTTAATTCAAAAAGACTTGGAATAATGGTTGTCAACACTGAATAATTTTGTCAATTGTGTTGCTATGAATTACTAAATACGTCAATTTGGATTAAGTAGTATTGGGACGTAACGGGTGGGATGTTTGTGGGCCTTTATATGAAAAGAAAAAAATAAGGGTCTTGACCCTTCAAGGAAAAGGGACTGGAATGAAGGGAAAAAAAGGGTCTTGACCCTTTAAAGAAAAAGGGACTGAATTGCGTAAAGAAAAAAAATAAATATATATATATATATATATAATATATATATATATATATATATATATATATATATATATATTAAAAAACTATTATATTTTATATTTACATAAGTAGTAGCAATTACCGAAAGTGATCAGCAGAAAATAGTTTCAAAATTTTTGCTTATTAATATTATTATCATTATTATTATTATTATGCATTTATTCAACTAAAAATATATTTAAATTTTTATTGTCAAATTATATTTCTTTATTTATTTATTATTATTATTATTATTATTATAAATTCTATTTCTATATAAACCCCTAAATGTAATACCTGATATATCCACTTAAAAAAATATTATTAATATTACTATCATTTAATATATTTAATATCAATAGCACTTAATATATTAAATGATTTATCCGAATTAAAAAAAAAAAATTTTTTTAAATACTTTCTATTTGCATAAATAAAAACATTAGCGAAAACATTTTCAAAATTAAAAAATTAAAAATTAACAATATATATATATATATATATATATATATATATATATATATATATATATATATATATATATATATATATATATATATATATATATATATATATATATATATATATATATATATATATATATATATATATATATATATATATATATATATATATATATATTATATTGGAAACTCATATCACAACGGTTGCTAAGGTGGCCTCTAAAAAGCTGGGAGTTCTGTTCAGATTGCGGGAATTTTTTTTCTTCTAAACAGTTACTCCAATTATATAAGGATCTTGCCCATCCTTTTATGGAGTACTGTTCTCACATTTGGGGTGGTTCCGGTTCCACCCTTCTTTTGGATAAGTTTGAGTCTAAGGCTAAAAGACTAAAAAACTATCCCCTACTTTCAAACTCCCTTGACTCTCTTTCTCTGCGAAGTGAGGTTGGCGCTCTCTCTTTTCTATAGGTACTACAACAGCTGGTGCTCGAGAGAGTTGACCTCTCGCATTCCACCACCATTGCGTCGCCCTCGCAGCAAAAGGGATGCCTTGCTTGCACATTGAATTTTTGTGTGAGCATTGCAAACTCAAGGCTTGACGTTGTGGTACCTCCTTTCCAGCCACCTCTCTTCTGTGGAACACCCCCACCTTCGTCTTTTTTTCCTGCTGTATTTAACCTACCTCTCTATAAATCCTCTATCTGCGCCCACATGAGGGATCTACGTTAGACTCGGAATTGGGTGGGTTTTCTTTTATCTTTAAATTATGCCCCCTTTCTTGAAAAGGGCTCTGCCCGTGAGTGGCGGCAACATGTAATCCTATATATTATATATATATATATATATATATATATATATATATATATATATATATATATATATATATATATATATATATATATATATATATATATATATATATATATATATATATATATTATGATTGAAAAAGTTACAAAGTCACCACTTTTACTGGTGATTTCCAATATATATTTCAGCAAGTCCCATTTTTCCCATTTTCTTTTATACTTCTGTAAAATCCTTAGACAAAAATGGTAATGAAACTCAAAAATAATTTAAAAATACATTAATATATAATGTATATATATATATATATATATATATTATATATATATATATATATATATATATATATATATATATATATATATATATATATATATATATATATATATATATATATATATATATATATATATATATATATATATATATATATATATATATATATATATATATATTATATATATATATATATATATATATATATATATATTAAATATAATATATATATATATATATATTATATATATATATATATATTATATATATATATATATATATATATATAATATATATATATATATATATATATATATATATATATATATATATATATTATAATAATAATAAACATATATATATATATATATATATATATATATATATATATATATATATATATATATATATATATATATATATATATATATATATATATATATATATATATATATATATATATATATATATATATATATATATATATATATATATATATATTCGATGTATAAACAATCAAAAAAGTAAATTCATAAAATAATAATAATTTCGTATAATCCTTTAGTTTGAAGTAATTACTTATATAAATTTAGGAAAGGGTTTTTTTTTAAAAAAAAAAAACAGAAAAGGCTTAATGCTGCAACATTATTATAGTAAACTTTGTAATTACTTTTAATAAATGTACAAGTATAAACATTTCTAAGCTACTCATTATAAATTCTTTTACCGAAGGAAAACAGTCCACAAAAATGTCGAGGAATGTGTGTTGTGTATGTTGTATATTATATTGTGCCACACAGATTTTAACTTCATACAGATGAAATAGTCGAAAGAAATTTTATAAAAGGGATACACAATTATTAAATTAACTTAATTAATTTATTAACTTACGAATTTCCAGATGGAACTTACAAAATGGGGTCAAACCAGAACAACAACCAAAACGACTATCTCTTACCACTATAATTTTCAAAATAAATTAAAGACTCTTATCTCGCTATTATTATTTTTAATAAAGATCAAGATTATAAAGTTTGAAAAAACACTTTACGTTCTTAAAGAAGAATCACGATTTGAAATATTTTCGGCTTTAAAAAGCGGAAGATATCAAATATCACGGATTCACAAAGCGGAACTTGAAGATACTGACAAGCGTCACAAAGTATGACTTTTAAAACTTCACAAAAAATAGAAAAACAAAAGAAAAACGAATTCGAAATGAACGGTGAATTCACACACACACATACTTATATATTATATATATATATATATATATATATATATATATATATATATATATATATATATATATATATATATATATATATATATATATATATATATATATATATATATATATATATATATATATATATATATATTTTATATTTTTTTTTTTTTTTAATAATATATATTTTTAATAATATATATTATATTATATATATAATATATATATTATATATATATATATATATATATATATATATATATATATATATATATATATATATATATATATATATTATATATATATATATATATATATATATATATATATATATATATATATATATATATATATATATATGCAACAGGCGACAGAATTACATGCGAATATTATATTCTTCTTCATCGTTGGTCATTCCTTGATTCACAAACGCTTTCTCCATTTTGGAATTATCCTCAGCTGGAAAAAAAATCATACACAAACATTATAAATATACACAAAAAAAAACATACGTTTATTTGTCAAGTCAGTGATTCCCTACTCATAATGTCATGTCAGTGACATTATTAGCACATAGATCAAAACATGTAAAACATTACAGTATGTACGTAAAAATTGTTAATTAATATCAATTTTATTAGCGATTATTAATTATAATTAACAATCTGTAATGCAAGAACCTACTCCTGCTAGATATCTTCAATCGAGATGCGGCACCTGTTTCCTGCCCTCAGATCGAGCTATAAATTCACACACATCTTACTAATATTGCATGTAATAACTAAGGTTGGTGTCCCAAAGAAAAAATAAATAAATTTAATAAATGATTCAAGTACTTACACTTTGAAATTGGGAGTTTGTATCTATATTTCTGAACCAAACAAAAACCTGCGAAGAGAATTAGACACACAAACGCTGCGAGGAAACCAGTCACAAACATACCCTGAAGAAGTAATAATAATAATAATATAATTATTATTATTATTATTATTATTATTATTATTATTATTATTTTTGATAAATGCTGATGATAATAATTTACAGAAAAGATTTTTGATTAATATTAGTAATACAATTATTTTTAATAATAATAAATGCTGATATTGTATATTCGTATCGCATGTATTAATTATCTTATGCCCATAACCCATGCTTCCCATATTCTGTACTTGGCCTCCCACGGGAGTACCCATGCTTTCCATACCCTGTATTTGACCTCCCACAGATTAGACGGTGTCAAAGGCTTTACGTCCATCCTGACGGAGAAAGCCTCGACCTCTTCATTAAAACTCACGACGCAAATGTGCTCTCCTTCATGGTCCTTTTTAGATACGTTCTTGAAATAATAATAATAATAATAATATAATATAATAATAATAATAATAATAATAATAATAATAATAATAATAATACTTTTCCTTTAATAATAATAATAATATTATATAATATAATATATATATATATATATATATATATATATATATATATATATATATATATATATATATATATATATATATATATATATATATATATATATATATATATATATATATATATATATATATATATATATATATATATATATATATATATATATTTTTTTTTTTTTTTTTTTTTTACCTGAAACTGTAGAGTGCCATTGGGGTTCATAAAGACCCCATTTTGGGGGGTTTCATCCACCCCAATAGATTTCCCCTTTCCGTGAAGGAACCAATATTTCACATCTCCATCAGTAGGAACACACTCCAACACCGCCTGTAAAATAATAATAATAATAATAATAATAATAATAATAATAATAATAATAATAATAATAATAATAAAAAATAATAATAATAATAACTATTTTTTCAATACATACGCTCGAGCCTTCTTCGTAGTATTTGTAGTACCCGTGGGAGGCGCTGACGCAGAAGAGAATCAAAATTGTAGTGGCTAAACTCATCTTTAATCAACACCTAATAATAATAATAATAATAATAATAATAATAATAATAATAATAATAATAATAATAATAATAATAATCCTGAATTGTTTGATAAAACTAGAAATAAATTGGATGGAATGGTATAATTTTATAAGTTAGGTTAGGTTAGGTCGCTAGGTTAGGTTAGGTAAGATAGTGTAAGGTTAGGTAATGTAATATAAGATTAGGTTAGATTAGACGGTTAGATTATGTTATGTTAGATTAGGTTAGGTTATGCTGTTAATTAGGTAAACGTAAATCTCTCTCTCTCTCTCTCTCTCTCTCTCTCTCTCTCTCTCTCTCTCTCTCTCTCTCTCTCTCTCTCTCTCTCTCACTCTCTCATCTCGCTCTCACTTACTCTCTGCAATCTATTTCTACTGCACCTGTCCAACTGTTACTTCACATTCTTTAAATTATCGCAATTACAATGGAGGCTATTCTTCTGAATTCTCTAATCGCATACGTACTCCACTGATGAGAGCTTGTGCGACAAATCTTTTTTCACACTCTCATCCTATCTGTCCAACTCTCAGACCACAAACTTTACTGCTATGCTCAATCTACAAGAACTCCTATTGATAAAGTCTGAAACACAACTCCTTTATGTGTTTTTTCCAACTTTATTGATTTGCATACTTTCAAACGCCGTATATCAGGACATGTCGGCCTTTAACTACCTGGTTCTCTTATTCAAACGCCATATATCGGGGAATGTCGGTTTTTAAAAACACAATATTTAAACATTTTGCAATACATACATTTAATACATTTACTACATCTTAAAAAAAGTAACATTTAATACATATTTAATACATACAATAAGACACCTTTACATCCTTGAAGTCAGAAATCTAACACTAATGCTATTAATTTAATATCCGGTTATTATTATTATTATTATTATGATTATTATTATTATTATTATTATTATTATTATTATTATTATTATTATTATTATTACTTTATGTTGATATATTTCAACTTCCGATACTATAAAATGGTTCTGGCAATACGAAAAAACACATAGGGTTGCATAAAGCAGATATGATAATAGAGAAACACACTCCTTAAGAATAATGACATACATTATATATATAATGACAATTTTATGCGTCTTTGCGTATTTTAGAATGATGGGAAAGCACATAGGGTGGTTTTTATATCCGTGACAACTCGGATGTGTCGTTAATCTTTTAACACGAAGAGAAGGGGAACGTTATCAGGGTTTGTTGACTTCCTGGATGTCCCTAACTGAAATGACATCATGCATTAGGTCATACGTGATTTATAACGTGCTGTTATAGGACATCTAAGAGGAGGGGTTGAAGGAAGATTGCCATAATTTTTACGGGTTCAATCCCATGAAAAAAAAGAGGGTAAAAGTATAGTCCTTTTCAAGGGGAAAATACAGGTAACCGTCAATAGGAAGATAGTGCAAAATCAAAGTGGTTCATCTGCAAAATAAGCCCCTCCCTCTAAGTATCTAGCTACAAAAGGGAGGGGCTTATCAAAATTAATATATATGCGTTTACATCATAAGGTCTAATGCAATTTGAAGCGCAGGTTTGCATTAATCATATGATTATAGCCAAACCTATGGGAAAATATATTTGAAGCTAAATTCGTATAATAACTACTTTACCTTTCCACATTTTAGAGACATTTCTACCCTGAAGGGCATGATAACGTGCACAAGGAAGAAAAGGAACTTGTTCATCCTATCAAGGATCACTGCCCAGCTTTTTTGACAGGAGACAGGAGTATTCTCAAAGCCAAAG